>RJWM01027906.1:0-15433 GCA_004363535.1 Dasyprocta punctata | reverse complement strand
GAAGCAAAACAGAGAGAGCCATATTGGGCCTCAAAGGCAAAACAGAAGAGAATCCCCCATACTTGCTACACTGCCTACTGTCACCTTTCAAAGAGATGCTCAGGTTGCTGACCAGAGGCCTGCAAAATCTACGAAAAAATACTAGCAAATAGTTGCTTGATGTTCCCTGGCTGCTATCAATTTAGCCAGACCTCCAAAACAGCAGGTTGCTGACTGGGGGGGTTGGGGGGAGTGTTTGTCCCTGATTCCAAGCCCGCGCACCGGTGCCCTCAGGCCCAGCAGGCTGGGCCCCAGAAGGGGGCATTCTCGTTCTCCTCTGGGGGTCCCAAGAGGGGAGGCCCCCGGAAGGCAGTTCAGTTGTGTCCTGGTCCGTGCCGGCACCGCTCCAGCCCAGCGGGCTGGGCCCCGGAAACAGGCATTCTCGTTCTCCTCCGGGGTCCCAAGAGGGGCAGAGAATATTTTTAACAATGGAAAAAATCTCTCTAATTTACAAATTAAAGCAGTGAAAACGTCTTTTGAAACAAAGAAGAAACCTGTTAATAACATTTAATCACATTCTTAGAGACTGAGAGTGGTGGACAAGATGCCCATTTTATTTCTAAAATTGGAGTAAGCTAATCCAATCATACCCCACAGAGAGAAAATTTTTTGCCTTATGTCTTTTTATTTTTTTTTGCCTTATGATTTTCTTGTGAATTGCAATTTATCTTAAGCTTTCTCTCATCTCAGGTGGGAATATCGCAATGGCTACATACAAATTTTATAAACATGAAACTTGATGGAGAATAATTAATCTTCCTATAATAGGAAACCTAAAATTAAAAAAAAAAAAAGATGAGTGGAAAAATCCAGCACAAAGGAGAAGCACAAGTGTCACAAACACCCAAACATGGAGAAGGTCCAGCACTTTGCAGGAAGTCGCAGCCAGACCTCGTAACAGGAGAAGTCATCTGGAAAATGGTATTTCTCACATGCTGGCTGTGAGTCAATCTCCCTGGTAAGAGTATCAGGTTAAACAACTTTTGCCAGTCTCTCTTTGCTATGAATGTAATAAGATTCCCGCTGCAGAATCTTTCTTTCCTTCAGTGGTTTCACTCCTGCTGCTCCTATGTTGCTAAAGTCATCTTCCGCAAAGTCTCGCCAAGTTCTATCTACTTAGTACTGTGTGGGAAAATAAATTCAAAGTGTCAGAAGTCACTCTGAAGTGCAGCCCAAGAAGAAATAAATAAGAGTTGTGAACACTAAAATGTAGATTATTTCATAGCTAGATAAGGGCAGCATAAATACTATTGAGATTGAAAAATATGAGGAAAGAAAGAGAACTAAATAAAGATATCTCAGATGCCATACATTTTCATAAAACAAGGGATTAAAAAAGCCAGAAGTTTTAAACATGAGACAGTATAGCTAGTGAACAACAAAAAAAATTGTACTAGTTTGGAAAACATGGATTGTAGTTCTGGGCTCGTTACCTATCCATGTAATTTTGAAAAAGTGACCTAAACTTACTTTTTAAAAGCAGCTTACTGAAATAAAGTTCACACCCTATAACAGTCATTTAAAATATATTAATGCCTTATGATATATTAACAGAACTGTATAAAAATTACCACAGTCTAATTTTAATGCATCTCATATCTCCAAAAAGAAACCCCATAACCATTTACAGTTACTTGTTTCCTATTCTCTCAAACCTTGGCAACCATGAAGGTATTTTATTTGTTAGATATATCTGTTCTAGACATTGCATGTTAATGGAATTATATATCATGTGGCATTAAACCGCTGCTCCTTTCTTACAATACAATGTATTTAAGGTTCATTTTTAGTATATGTCAATACTTCTTTTATATTGAGAAGTAATATTCCATTGTATAGATATACTACACTCTTATTTTCTTTTAGATATCGTGTATAATGATGCTGAGCATTCATGGAAAAGTACTTAGGTAAGCCAATTAATCTAACTACAGACTTATCTGTAAAACAAAAATTGAGTTTATGCTGTATGGTTCTATGTTTAAAGGAGTTTGCAGTTTATATTTCTTATTGACTTATGACACAGGCAATAAAGAATATACTATAAATATGTTTTCATCTGATATTTCTGATAACATAGTTAGCAATAGCATATTTTTAACTGTGGCTTTTAGTTGGTGAAACAACAAGTTTTATAGTATTGTTTAACAGACACCATAACTTTGTGTGTGTGTGTGTGTGTGTGTGTGCGTGTGTGTGTTTCACTGAGGATTAAACTCAAGACCTATGTCCTGAGTTGCATTCCCAGCACTTAAAAAAATTATTTTTTGATACAGAATCTCTTTAAATTTTTCAGTGTGGCCTTCTACTTGTGATATTCTGGTCTTACCCTCCTCACTAGCAGGGATTATAGGCATGCATGCCATTCTCAGTTTTAATTTTTTTGTGTTTATTAATCTGCTGATCCATCAATAGACTGGATGATTGAGTTATCTGTTCATCCATCCATTCATCCATGTCTCTACCCATCCAGTAGTTACCAAATGCTTATGAATGCCAATATTGTGCTATTCCAACAAGATACCTAATGATAAATAGGAACTTGGGCACCAACATCTGGTAGAGAAGGGAGATCAAGTGTATAATTCGATTAAACATATGCTAGAAAGTAAGAATGATATTTAATGAGACTCAGACAAAATCTCAGTGATTTCATAGATTATAATTGCTTGTCCATGATGGTATTTCAATAAATTATTTTCCTACTTTATCTTGAATTCTTGTCAATATGCCAATAAAGATTGGTTGAAATCAATTAGGACAATTTATTTAATTTGAAAATGTAAATGATTCAAGCAGGAGGTAGTGGCTTTTGAAAAATGTTATTCTTGTATATCTTGTAGTGATGTGCAATAAAATGGTGTATAAAAATTACCATGGAGACCCAAAATTGTTGGTAGCAGTTAACTACAGAAGCTCTAAACCTGTACCTTAACCGATAATGTGATTATACTTTGGCACAAAACAAACTATTCTTAACTGTTGTCCAACTTGTTTGTACCCTGCAAAACAAATCTGTTTGGAAATGACAGTTGTCTTTCCTTTTTCATCATCCTGCTAGGACATTCTGAAGCTCAGATAAAAAGATGTAACATCTCGAGTTATAAAGTGATACAAGAAATTCATTTTGTTAACTCATTATGTATTGTAATCCAGTTGTCACTTTGGAAATATTTCTGTTGCTCTCTTGAGATACTGCTAGATGATTTTTGCCCCTTTTCTCAGAACCAAGGCAACATTTAATATACTGAACAAGTTTTTCTAATTTTGTTAATAAAATACATATGCAAAAGACAAAGTGTATTTAAATGTTAAGTTAGGATACCTTGGAAATCATAGGCTACAAAGCTGCCTCATTCCAGTTATGACCTCTATTCCGTTCTCTGAGAAACAAAACTAAAATGTGATCACTTGTAAACAGAATGTTCTGAATTACCAAATCCATAAATATTGGATTTTATCAGAAGTACCCTTTGGGTATAGTATAAATCTATTTATACTGGGGAGATTAGGGAAGATGTCATGAGAGAAGTAGGACTATAGCTGAATCTTGAAAGAGACATCACCCTATCTAGGAGGAAGTTGGAGATCACTCTTGGTAGAGAAATGATGTGAGCAAATGGTGCAGAGGAAGAGTAACTTGGGTTGTCTGGTATTCACTATTATGGGAAAGATTATGCAGTTATATCTTATGAGCTAGAAAACTTATGTGAGTAAATTGGAAGTCACTTTTTAGTTCCTAAAATTAGAGTGTTTTTTGGTTCCTTGACATATAAAAATTGTTTTGTTAAGTACCCAATCTCATAGAAAGTAACATGTAGAAGTAGGGAAGAACATCCCTTTTACTGAAAAATCGTAGAGAAAAGTCAAATAATATTGACAATGAGTTACACCCTGAATCTGGTTTCTTTTCACTTAACTTTTTTCTCTCCCCAAGTCAAAAGTATTTTTTTTATTTTAAAGAGAAAAAAACCTACACAATTTCAAAACAAGATAATAAGAGGGTAACAATGGTTAATATATTGCATATTGTTATCTTTAAATTAGTTACTTGGAGTACAAGATATAGGAATTCAATTGTCCAAACAATGTTAGCACAAACCTTTCTTTTTAATGAACTAAGAGAAATTAGTAGAAAAATTATCTTAACTATCATATATATATATATATATATATATTTGTTGTTGTTGTTTTGTTTTTGTTTTTTGTTTTTTGCTTTTTCCTTTCTTCTTTTTTCCTTTCTCCCATCCCAGTTTCTCTTTCCTTTTGAAGTTTTTTCCCATTTTACAGTATCTATTGTACATTTTGGATCTTATATACTCTCAATTTCTCACACTAGGGAGATAATATGATGTGTACACATGTGCATCTGGTTTATTTAACTTATGAGTATGGTCTCCAGTTGCATTCATTTACCTATAAAGGTCTCCAGTTTATCCTTCTTTATGGCTGAGTAGTACTCATTGTTTTATCTTGTTGACTAGTGTCTTAGTTACTTTTTGCTCATTGCCGAGACAAAATACCTGACGCCCAAAGTTAGGGAAGGAAAGGTTTATTCTTACAGTTTCTTGGGAGTTTCAGTCCATTAGTTGGCTCCAAGATAGGGTGGCATGGTGGGCCTGCTGTTCATGGTGGCTGCAAGCTGCAAGCTGCAAGCTGCGCTGGCAAGAGAGAGAGGTGGAAGAGGAAGCGGAAGAGGAAGACCCACCCTCCCTTACACTGTATGTCAGCTCCACCCCTGGGTGGGCACAGCGCTCACATTGTCAATCAACAAACCAATAACAAACCAATAACTCAGCCCCATCAAAATTATATGAGGACTTGGGGGTACACTGCATTATCACCCAATACAACTAGGATTCAGGAAAGATCAATAAGCAAATTTATTAAATTGTGAAACAAATCAAGACCTAGTGATTTCATACTTTCTTTTGCTTTCAAATAATTTTAAGAAATGTTAACAAAATTCTACGTTTTTTCTGAATAAGAAATTAAAATAATGATGCTCAGGTCATTAATGGCACTTGTAGCACTGCTTTAGAGCAGTTTTGATGGGATTCCACAGTGACAATGGGTCAACATTCAGTATCAACTTTTTCAACTTCATAATCGTAAGACCTAAGGCCATATTAGGAATATGAAGTCTTTCTATTATCAGGGGCATCTGAAGAATACTGAATAATTTAGAGTTCTGTCCTTTCAAAAGTATATCAGCACCTATAATATATTGGTACAATCACAGAAAATACACAGATCAGGACTGTACTCCTAAGTGAAATAAACCAGATGAACATGTGTACACATTATCTTGTCTCCCTAGTGTGAGAAACTGAAAGAGTAAATAAGATCCAAAATGTACAATAGATATTGTAAAATGGGAAGAAACTCTTGGTCAGAGTGTCTGAAGAAATGGATGAATGCTAGCCTGAATCAGGAAGTTCAAAATCAAGGACTTGTGGGAAGATGGCAGAGTAGTAAGCTGCAGAGAAAACAGCTCTCTGAGAGACACCATCTAGATGTGGTAATATACCATCTTGAGGAAGACAAAAAGGAGGAAAGTGTGTCCCTTGGGCACAGGAAGAGTCTGAAGTCTGAATTGAAGCCCACAGAGAAAGTGAAAAGAAAAACTTCAACAAAGAAGAAGGCGGTAGCTGGTGGTGCCTTCACCCAGAGCCAGACTCACTGTGTGAGCAGAGCAGTTGGAACCTAGGGACACGTGGTCACAGTGTTGGTGGTGGCTGGTGTCCTGGGGGCCTCTGTGGAGCGATTTGGCAGTGGAGGGGAGCAGCGGACATGGAGGACTGTGCTGGCTGGTGGTGAGTGCAGAGGACTCAGTCCTCCTGCAGGAGAGAGTGATTGGCCAGGAACCATTTTGGAGTCAGGCCGGATAAGCCTGGAGCCAGAACTGTTGCCAGCTTGCTCCAGTGGCTCCTAGCTGTGCACAGACCCATGGAAATTGCCTGGACTGCAGTGAGCCCAATGAGTCTGTTCTCCAGGCATGCCTGTTAAGGTTGTCTACTACTCTTCATAAACAACTGCTGGCTTGTGGGGACACAGTACCATGATTTGGGTCACTGTCTCCACAGGTCATCTACTAGTGAATCCAGAGAGAAGCCTGGAAGTGGACTTTTCTTTTTCTTTTTTTCTTGTTTGTTTTTTTAATTTTTCTTTCTTCTTTATTATTTTCTTTCCTTTTATTTTATTTTTTTGAGTGTGAGTGTGGTTTCTGCCTTCCTTCTGGGTGTGGTTTTGTTCTGTCTATCTTTTGTCTCTTTTAGCTCTATTTTCCTTCAGTCTTATGCCTTGGTTTCCCCAAGTTGGTAGGACCCATCTTTATCCTCCAACCTGCTTGTGATCTCTTTCTCTTTTTCCACTTCTCTGTCATTTCCTTAATCCATTTTGGGTCCTGACCTTTGAGGAAAGAATTGACATATTGCGGACTTATATATTGTATATGATTGTTTTCCATTCTGTCGTATGGCCACAAATTCAGTTTATATGGTTGAGGGTTGCAAACCAGGGGTTAGCTCAGTTTATTGTTTTGTTGGCTGTGTTTGGTGCTGTGGGTGCCACTGCAGCCAAAATTAACGTAATTGTTCTGGATAGATGTTGGCCCTGATCATTAGGACTGAGATTGACTGGGGGTCATGGCGAGTGCTGAGGCATGGTGCCAAAGAACCAGGGCCTGGGCTAGGTGAGCAATAGCTTCTCATCTCTAACAAACTGAGGTGGGATCTTCCAATAGACTCAGAGCCCAGGAACCAGCTACACCTGGAAGATACCTCAGAGAAGTGATCACCACCTGGATGTCCTTAATAACACCAATAAAGCAACCCACTATCAGCAACTAACAAGTATCGCTTTAGGAATTAAACTAAAAGAGAAAAGAAATAAGAAGATACTTAAACAGGACACAACCTCAGACACCCAGCTTACCAAAGGCAAACGCAGGGCCAACAAGACCGGAAAATCTGAAAGCCCCCTACCAGGTCTCTATGAGGCAGTAACAAAGCAATTGAATGAGGCTCTGGGAAAATTGAAATCAGAAATAATCTCTCAAATAGCTACAGGGATTACTAAAATACACACCATGCTTAGCGATGTGACAGCAGACAGACAAAAAATAAATGAGCTTAAGCAAATTATGGAAGCACAACATAGAAAACAAATGGATTCCATAAAGCCAATTCAAGCAGATATTTAGGAGAATAAAAACTCCTTTGAAAATATTTGAAGCATATTAGGCCAATGTGAGGGCAGGATCTCAGATATTGAAGACAGGCTTGCAGTTAGTGACCAGGAAAAGAAAGATTTCTCAAAACTAGCAAGGGAACATGAGAAATCAATCCAGTGCTGCTTGATGAGACAAAGAAGAATAATTTAAGATTAATTGGAGTCAATGAACAAGCAGGAGATACCACAAATGACATTAAAAACATCCTCACAGACATTGTGACAGAAAACTTTCTTCACAGAGAAACAGAATTTGACATACAAATAACTGAGGCATATGAACTCCAATTAGCAGTGACAAAAAAAAAATCTACTTCCAGGCATATCATAGTTGAGATTCCAGAAATCCAAGAATAAAATCTTACAAGCTCTTACAGAAAAGAGACAAATCACTTATAAAGGAAAACCCATCGAAATCACAGCTGACTTCTCAGAACAAACTCTCAAGTCAAGGAGAGCTTGGAGTGAAGTAGCACAAGTTCTAAAGGAAAACAACTTTCAACCCAGATTGATGTATCACACAAAACTGTCTTTCAAAATGGAGCAATAAAATACTTCCATGACAAAGAGCATCTGAGGAAATTCATGACCACCAAACCGGCACTCCAAAATATTCTGAAAGATATTTTAGAAAGAGATAATAAGGACTACAACTCCATGAACCCCAACAAAAGAAATCTACCAGGAAAGGCAAATAATTAGAGGAAAGGAAAAAGAAAAAAAAGGGGGAACCAATAACAAGAACATAACATAACAATGATAAGTCAATACTTATCGGTTTTAACCATCAACATTAATGGTCTCAATTCACCAGTCAAAAGACACAGACTGGCAGAATGGATCAAGAAGCAAGATCCAACAATATGCTGTGTATAAGAAACACATTTAATTCAAAAAGAAGCCCGTAGACTGAAAATCAAAGGATAGAAAACAATACTCCATGCAACAGGGATTCAGAAAAAGCAGGGGTTGCTATTCTATTTGCAGATAAAGTCAATTTCAAGCCAAGACTGATTAAGAGAGACAAAGAAGGTCACTATATTATGGTAAAGGGAATAATCCAAGAGGAAGACCTAACAATTACAAATATATATGCAACAAATATTAGTGCACCTAGTTATATAAAACAATTATTAATGGACATTAAAAATCAAATACGCCTTAATACAATTGTGTTGGGAGACCTCAGTACCCCACTGTCACAAAAAGACAGATCAACTAGACAAAAAATCAATAATGAAATATTAGAACTAAGTCAAACTTTTGAGCAAATGGACTTAGTAGATGTCTATAGAGTCTTCCATTCCACAACATCAGAATACACATTCTTCTTAGCTGCACATGGGACATTCTCCAAAATAGACCATATACTGGATCATAGAACATGCTTAAGTAAATGTAAAGGAATTGAAATTATCCCATGTATACTGTCAGACCACAGTGCAATGAAATTAGAAATACATGCCAAAGAAAACCACAAGAACTTCATCAACACATGGAAACTAAATAGCACTCTACTGAACAATCAATGGGTCACAGATGAAATTAAAGAAGAAATTAGACAGTTTTTACAGTCGAACGACAATGACAATGCAACATACCAGAAATTGTGGGACACAATGAAAGCAGTCTTAAGAGGGAAATTTATGGCAGTAAATACTGCTATAAAACATACTAGGAAAACAGAGCAAGCTCATATAAAAAACTTAATGTTGAACCTCAAGCTTCTAGAAAAAGAAGAACAGGCTAAACCAAAAGCTCATACAAGGGAGGAAATTATAAGAATCATAGCAGAAATTAACACACTGGAGACAAAAAAAAAATACAAAGAATCAATGAATTGAAGAGTTGGTTCTTTGAAAGATTAAATAAAATTGGCAAACCCTTGGCCAACCTCACCAAAAAAGGAAAGAAAAGACTCAAATCCATGCAATTAGGAATGAAAAGGGTGAAATCACAACAGACCCTGTAGAAATCCAGAAAATCATCTATACCTACTTTGAAAACTTTTATTCTAATAAGATGGAAAATACAGAAGAAATGGACAGATTCCTGGATGCATACAAATTACGAAAGTTGAATCAAGAAGATATAAAAATCTTAACCCAATATCAATAAATGAAATTAAAGATGTAATAAAAAACCTATCAACAAAGAAAAGTCCAGGCCCTGGTGGATTCACTGCTGAATTCTACAAGAAATTTAGTGAAGATGTAACACCACTACTTCTTAAACTCTTTAATGAAATTGAAAGGGAAGTAATACTCCCAAATTCATTCCTGGAAGCAAGCATTACTCTGATTCCAAAATCAGACAAGGACCCAACTAAGAAAGAGAATTATAGGACAATCTCCCTAAGGAACATTGATGCAAAAATCCTCAGTAAGATATTGCCAAACAGACTGCAGCAAATCATCAAAACGATTATAAACCATGATCAAGTGGGATTCATCCCAGGCATGCAGGGATGGTTCAACATAGGTAAATCCATAAATGTAATACATCGTATTAACAGAGCCAAAGATAAAAATCATATGATTATCTCAATAGATGCAGAAAAAGCTTTTGACAAAGCTCAGTACTCATTCATGATAAAAACTCTACAGAAAACTGGAATAGATGGTCTCAATCTCAATCTGATAAAACCCATCTACAACAAACTGACAGCCAACATCATACTAAATGAACAAAAACTGAGAGCTTTCAATCTAAAATTAGGAACAAGACAAGGATATCCACTGTCTCCACTCTTATTTAGCATAGTCCTGGAAACTTTGTCCAGAGCAGTTAGAAAACAGAAAGAAATAAAAGGCATAAAGATAGGAAAGGAAGAAGTTAAGTTATCATTATTTGAAGATGGCATGATAATCTACTTAGAAGATCCCAAAAACTCCACCAAAGGACTTCTAGATTTAATAAGCATATTTAGTAATGTAGCTGGTTACAAAGTCAGCACTCAGAAATCAATAGCCTTCCTGTACATGAATAACAAACTCACTGGCAGAGAAATCAGGGAAACAATACCTTTTACAATAGCATCTAAAAAAAATGAAATACATAGGAATCAATCTAACAAAAGATGTAAAAGACCTCTATATTGAAAACTAAAATGCTCTGAAAAAGGAGATTGAAGAGGATATTAGAAAATGGAGAGATATCCCATGCTCTTGGGTAGGAAGAATCAATATAGTGAAAATGGCCATACTTCCAAAACTGTTATACAGATTCAATGCAATCCCAATTAAAATTCCAATAGCATATCTTACAGAATTAGAGAAAACAATCCTCAAATTCATCTGGAACCAGAAGAGACCTAGAATACCAAAAGTGATCCTGGGCAACAAAGACAAGACAGGGGACATCACAATTCCTGACTTGAAATTATACTGTAAAGCCACTGTGATAAAACAGTGTGGTACTGGCACAAAAAAGAAAAAAAAAAAAAAAAAAAAAAAAAAAAAAAAAAAAAAAAAAAAAAAAAAAAAAAAACCAGGCCCAAAGATCAATGGAATATATTAGAAGATGAAGAAACAACTGCAGACACACTAAGCTACCTTATCTTTGACAAAGGTGCCAAACACATTCATTGGAAGAAAGATAGCCTCTTTAATAAATGGTGTTGGAAAAACTGGCTTTTCACAAGCTAAAGATTAAAACTGGACCTGTTTCTTTCACTAAGTTGAAATCTGAATGGATTAAAGATCTCAACATTAAAACAGAAACATTAAATTTCCTGGAAGATAGAGCAGGTAAAACTCTTGAAGACATTGGTGTAGGCAAAGACTTTATAAATAAAAGCCAGATTGCACAGGAACTAATGCAAAGAATCGACAAATGGGATCTCATCCTACTGAGAAGCTTTTGCACAGCAAGAGAAACCACCAACAGAGTGAAGAGACAACTCACAATGTGGGAGAAAATGTTTGCCTACTGTCTCTCAGATAAAGGATTACTATCAAGAACGTATAAAGAACTTAAAAAAATCCGTCCTCCCAGATTTAAAGACCCAGTCCACAAATGGGCATCTGAGATGAACACATACTTTTCTGATGAAGAAGTACAAACAGCAAATAAATACATGAAAAAATGTTTGGCAGCACTGGCCATTTGAGAGATGCAAATTAAAACAACACCTAACCCTCACCCCATAAAAAATGGCTAGTGCTAAGAAGTCAACCTATAACAAGTGCCTGAAGGGCTATGGAGAGAAAGGAATGCTTCTCCACTGTTGGTGGGAATGCAGACTGGTGCAACCACTGTGGAAGTCAATGTGGAGATTCCTCAAAAAGCTACAATTGGAGGTCCTATTCAACCCAGCTGTTCCCCTTCTGGGTATCTTTCCAAAAGAATTAAAAGATCATACCACAGTGATATATGTGCACATATGTTTATAGCAGTGCAGTTCATAATAGCCAGATTTTGGAAACAACCTAAATGCCCATCGACTGAAGAATGGGCAAGAAAGATGTGGTATTTCTATAAAATGGAATACTACTCAGCTATGAAGAACAAAAAACTGGACACTTTCATATTTAAATGGATGCACCTTGAGAATGTATTTATCAGTGAAATAAATAGGTCACATATATGTGAGCATTATATTGTTGCACTTGTGTGACAAACTGAAAAATGATGCATATATTTATGTATATGTATATAAAAAGTAGTTAAGATAGTTAAAGAAAAAAGGAATTCGCTGAGATTTTGATAGATATTGAGGTGAATCTATAAATAAGTGTAGGGAGAATATATGTTTTGGTATTTGCCCAATTCACATACATAGTCTCTCTTCACTTATTTAGGTTGTATTTGAGTACTGGTGATCAGTTTTAAGGATACAGATAATGAATGTATTTTGGTATATTTATATAGTAATGTTCCTTAAGCTTTTTTGTGATGTTGTAACTTGTGCCTTAACAATTTTACTTTGTTCATTGCTTGTAAATAGGCCAACACTAGGTTTCTGTATATGGCTTTGTGACTCTGTACCATGACCTTACTACACCTGCTTGTCTGTTTTATTTATTTATTTTTGTAGATTCTTTGTACATAAAAAAAGTGAAGAAAAAAAACAGAACAAAATAAAGCCCATTTTTTCATAATTCATTCTGTAGAACCATAAGCACCTACTAACTTCCAGACACTATTCTAGAAAACAAAGCTACAGAAATAAAAAGCACGATCCTTGGATCCTTGTGTATCTCGCAGTTGACACAAGAGACTGACATTTAAACATTTCTAATGCAATGTAATAAAAATTTTGATGAAAATAAGGAACATCAGTGCTGGGGGTATAGCTCAGTGGCACAGCGCCTGCCTGGCAAGTGCAAGGTGTCGAGTTTGATTCGAGGTAAAAAAAAAGAAAGAAAGAAGGAAGGAAGGAAGGAAGGAAAGAAAGAAAGAAAGAAAGAAAGAAAGAAAGAAAGAAAGAAAGAAAGAAAGAAAGGTAAAGTATGTCAGAGTACCCAGCATGTAACAGCCACATTCATTCATACAAAATAATTTTTATTCCATTATCCAGGAAACATTATTGTTAACAATTCTCTACATTCAGTAGATATCCTTATATATTAATATTTGCCACTGAGATACAGATACGACATATACATAAGTATAATACATAATTTAAAAAATATATAGTGAAGAATGCAAGAGATGAGGACTAGGGATTCAGTTCAGTGGCATAAGCACCTGTCTGGCAAGCGTGAGGTTGTAAGTTTGATCCCCAGTACCAAAAAAAATAAAAAATATAAATAAATAAATAAATAAATAAATAAAAGAATACAAGAATTGCTATTACAGTGCATGCTGTGCTGTAAGTTTATGAGTACTGTATCTTCCAGAAACTCTTGTCTATGACAGTCATAGATATCATGAATAAAACTAATTATCTAAATTTGAATCACATTCATTGTCCAAAGAATCTAGAAAAAGAACATATAATTTGCTTAACACACTATCTGTTTTCCTCAGTTTTCATAATAGAAAATAAGAATATTCCTATTGTTTTATTTACTGAATAAATATAAAGATAAAACTTTTACTTTATTAGCTTTTTGAGACTCATGTTAAAAATCAAATTTATGAAGAATCAAATTGGCTTAGTGCAGAAGTCCTGGTGTCTTAAGTTCTATATTGATAAAGACCTGGCAAGGCTTGATAAATTTCATGCATTGCACTCAAACTTTGGAAATTTTAAAGGCTTGTTATTAATTTGACTATGATACATATTTCTTATAAATTAGAACATAACTTTGAGTACAATGGCAAGAGTCAGTGTGTTCTCATAGGAACAAAGATGCACATGGAGAAAAAAAATCTTTCCTCTGCTTGCCACCAGATAAAGGTAAAAATGACTATTGTTCTTGTCATTAAATCATGAATCCAGGCGAAGATGTGATTTCAAAAATATGAAGGTGGCTCACACTGTGATTTGCCCCCGCAGTGCCCACGGACAACCCTTCTCTCTGTGTAATGATGCTGTTGGTCAATGAGCTATCAACCCGAATTGACTAAATGAAGCTTTCTTGCTTACCTGATGAGGAGGCCGGTCCAGGTGCAATTCCCCTTCACATTTTTTTCCCTCACTTTATCCACTTCTACTCTTCCTTTGCCTCTCTGCAGGTTCAGGGAATATCTGGAGGTCATGAGGTGAGTGTGATGAATACAAAGTCATCTTAGCAAAGGCACTAGAGAAAAAGAAAAAAAAAAAAAACAAACCACAAACTTCTGGCTCTGCAATATCATTGAGGTACAAGTGAATGCCAGCTATCATCCTCCCCTGAACTACTTGTTCTGTAAAAAAAAAGAAATCCATTTGTTTATGCTTCTGTTAATCATATTTTCTTCACTTGCAACCAAATTCATTTATAATGGATAGAGTAGGAAATATAGATATCCCTTCTTAAATGAACATGAAACTTACATTGAGGCTTTTAAAATGCGGGTAGCTTCTAGTTTATAGCTTCTTTTCTTGTGAACCTTCAGGAAAAACTAAACTTCAATTTCATCAAACACTTCTGTTTAATCCCGTAAGGGCAACGTGAGTGTTCAATTTAAACAGCCTATAGCAGTAATTGCTTAAAATCTTTTTAAAGGAAAGGATTTATTATTCTCCTTGAATCAATCTCTCTCTCCCTCCCTCTCTCTCTCTGTCTCTCTCTATCTCTGTCTTTTCCTTTCTTTCCTTCGCTCCTTTCTTTTCTTTCTTCCTTCCTTCCTTCCTTTTCCATCTTTTTGATCTCTCTTGTTTCCTTCTCTATTTCTGTCTTTGTGTTCTCAACCTATTCAAAATGATGCTTATTATATTAATTGAATATCTTTTTCTTCTGTTTGTTATTATAATTAAAAATAGATGAGTAGAGCATTTTAATTCATGAATTTATAATCCTACCTTGTTCCAAAAAGAAATTCTATTGCCATATTTTAGAATTTTCCTTTAAAAAAGCAGGTAAAACTACAAGGTTACCTCTATGAACTTTTTTCCTCTCCCTCCCTCCCTCCCTTCCTTCCTTCCTTTCAGAACCTTTAAGGGGAAATTAATTGTCCTTTCTTGGCTGAGAATAACCAAGATCATTAAAATTTATTTTCATAAAGTAAAAGTGAAAACTGAGAAACAGATATAACACTGTGTTTCCTGGACTGTAAAGGAAACTTACCTCTGACCTGGTGATCCCAAGGGCACAATACAATCTTGAGCTATTTTTTTCATTAGTACATTCATACAACACAATAAGATATTGTGCCATGTGCAAAAAACTGTATGTTTCATTATTGTTCCCCGAGAAGGATTATATAGATAAAAATAAGGTATACGGTATCATCCTCATCATAGTCACCTAGTCATTCTAGGAACAAAATTTGTCCATCTGATGTCAGTGGAGTCTTGGCATTGCTAGAACAAGAGAATGGAAAGAGAATGAGTCAAGGGGATGTTTGACACAGTTTTCCTCTCTGGTCCTATAGACATTGGTGTCAGCTTGCTCAGGGACTTACTGAAAATACAAAATACTTCTCATTAGTAATACAACTCATTAGAGTTGTCTTACTTTCTGTGCTGTCTTAGCAATACAATCCTGTAAGGAATCTTCACAGACTGTGAAAAGCTGTGAGTTGTTTAGGCTCGTGGAAAACACTGTATGGATAAAGTGTATGTGATAGA
>RJWM01027905.1:0-26258 GCA_004363535.1 Dasyprocta punctata | reverse complement strand
TAATATAAGAAGATTTTGTAACAGAGCTAAATAAATACTGGCTATTATTGTTATATATTACTAAATACTTAATATGCATCATATCTGTCATTGTTCATCATAATCCGATAAGCTGTGTACCTGCTTAGACCCCCCCTCCCCCCCCTCCACAAGGGTTATCCACTACCAGGACTTTGGCTATAATTCTCATGCTACAGTGCAGGTGCACAAACTTATGCTGGCATATTTCTAATGTCTAGCAAACAATAAAAAATAAGTTAGGAAAGAGGGCATGTAAAATGAAACTAGATTGACACTCAGGGATATACCTTAAGGTAAAACTACAACTTGGATTGTGGAAGGCCACTGTGAGGTTGCAGTCAACCAGATGTCTTCATTTCAGTCATAGACAGGTCTTGTAAGAACTCATGATATCAAAATATATTGCAGTAACAGGTCTGTCTGTGCCCAGCTAAATCAGTACGGCTCACATCCCATCCCCAGGGAATTGCTTCTTCGGACCTTAACAATTAACCAAATAGTAAGCATGTTTTACAAGTTTGTGGGGTTTTTTTTTCTTTTTAGAAATAAAAATCTTCTTTCTGATCCTTATAAAATGCATGGTGATCTCTCAGTATTTGAACAGATGAAATTTTCCACTCTACTGTTTTCTAATCCAGAACAGTCTTGATGTGGGAAGTTACCCTAGACCTCTGAGAAACAGAAGTCAGTGACTTTCTGTGTTTGGGGAGAACATAAGTGCGTGAGAGTTATGTTAGGAGAAGGTGAGACATTCTGCTGTGATTTCTGTTGCATTTTGTCTTAATTCTGTGACAAATCCCCAATTACCTCAGCGGTCACGGTTTGAAAGAAAGGAGCAGAACTTCCCATGATTTTCAGAGAACAGGAATCCTACCAGGGATTGTGGGTGGCTGCAGAGGTCGAGTGACCTTTCACAGAGTGTGCAGCCGGCAGATCCAAGGATGGCTTTTGGCAAAATGCAAGGATTCCGCATTTCCGAGAGGAAGCGCCTGCGCTTGAAGCTTTGCTTGAATTCGTCTTAAGAAGACAAAAACATGCATTTCAGTCTCTCATAGGGAAAGTCTTGTGTCTTGTGATCTGCTTCAGTGAGTTCGCTCTCTTGAGTCCATCAAAGACTTCTTCCTATAGGAGGCCACGTTAGAATGAAGTGTGGAAAATGGTTTTAGAAATAGGAACTGGAATGCATTCTTTTTTTTTTTTTTTCTCACTGTGGATGGTGCATCTTGCAGTGACAGTGGGAGTAACATAGACCTAAAAAGACAACTTCATTTCTCCTGTGGACAAAGTTCAGAAGTCAATAAAAGAGGCTGCCATTCATTGGCATCTGCCTTTATTTGGTGATTATTAAAGAATTATTAGTTTTTCTTTCCTGCTAAGGTTTCTGTCCCTTTGCCCAGCTCAGCATGTGGAGATTACCCTTGTCAACTGGGCAGATCTTACAGGGTACTGAAGAATAACAAGGCCCAGCTCCATAAGGCTCAGTTGACTTCCACATTTTCTGGTGGGGTGTGTGAAAAATCATAGCATTTCTGCCCCAGTTGGAGATATTGAATTTGAAGGCTCCAATGAGAGAAGTTAAAATTATCTCCAAGACATGTTCAATATAGTGAAAAAAAAAATACTGCAGGACAGTTCTGCCAATAGATGCTGCCGTTGCCTGGTGTCTCCATATGAATCTGTTGTAAGTGCTGGTTCGGGGGCAGGAAGGGCCAGCCGACTTGCTCAGAGATGGGGACCTCCTTCATAGGCAGAGCTTGGAGACAGACTCAGTGATTGCGTCTCTCTTATTGTACTTTCTTGAGCAGGGAGCTGATGATCAGAGTTTATGTGTTGTGACTCAGAGAAGACTCTGCTAGAAGTTGGTGCCACTGTACTTGACATCGAAGAGCTGTGGATAAACACATCTGCGGGAGATGGGAGCGGAGTGATAAATGTTCACTGAAGCAGGATGTTTAACTGAGTGGTATTTTCTTTTCAAGAGTCATTCAGAGAATCTGAAGGGAAAAAAAAGAAAAGAAAGGGAAAGACTCTGACTTGTGAGCAAGTAAGTAGGACTCAGATCAGCGAAGCATGGGCAGGCGTGCTTGGCGTTTCTCACACATTCTGTCCTGCAAAGCAAAAGTGTGAAAAGTTTTCTGCCCCAGTGAATTTTCAGGCTTACTTAGCAGGGAAGCAGTTTGATAAATGAAACCTTTTGTGAAATCGTCTCCTACTCCACACTTTGCAGATTAAGAGTGTTGTATTTAACTGATTTAGAAGTTCAGATTTACATGGGCTTATAAAACTTGAAACCCTGAGGTTATTTTCTTGAACAAAAATTAAAAAATAGGTGTGCTGGAGGACTATTGCTGATTTTAGAAATATGTTTTATGTCTCAAGCATTAATTTATTTTTCCAGAATTGAGACTGTAATTTTGGAATTCTCCATCTTTAAATTTTTTCAGAAGTTTATATTGTAATCTGAAGGTATACTTCAGTGATTCTGCTAAATTCCCCTTTAAATTGAATCATGACCATCACGTAAAGACTATTTGTATTCTTCAGTAGGGAAAATCTCAAATAAGCGAAAAAAGCAGATTGTTTGGTAAACTTAAAATTTTCTTGCTGGAAATACTTTTGTGTGTATTGTAAGATTGTGACATTTTTCAATCATGCTTTTAAAAAAAATCTTTTCTATTTTTGTGACTCTGTCAGCAACTCATTGAACATTTCAGAACAGTAAAAATTTATTTTGTTTCACATAGATGGTATAAACTTTAAATTTTCATGTCATTCTACTCATTTCATCCATAGTGTCCTCTGGGTCTTGCAGTGTTTTTATTCTGCTTACTAAACACATCAAAAATCTTTTACTTTATTTTTTTCAAATCTTATATTTTAGAAAAAACAAAAACAGGTGATCTGTTCTCTCTTGAATTATTCATACTTTCACTTGTATTAGATCAGAAGAGCTGAAGACTTTAGTTAAAAATAGAAATCTAGAACTCACTGCCCAAATAATTCCAAAATATGTGCAATTTAGTGAACAGTCTTACCTTGCAATATCCAAGCAGTCATGGCGGAAGGTGATGTCTCAGAAGTACTGGTATTGCTCCATGCAGTCTAAAAGACTCAATGGTTGCATCTGGGGAGTAGCCTTTCCAAGGGTCTCATTTTATAACTTTTTTTTTGCAACACCTCTATACAGACGTAACTGTATTTTTGCCTTACTTGACCATGTATTTTTTAAAAGGCTCTTTCAGATTCTCAGCAGTTTCCATCGTATAAATATGGAATAATTAAACCAAATAACATATCTTCCTGCTGCCTTTTTGTATGACTGTAATTTATCAAAACAAGCAAAAGAGAGATTCACAATAGCCATTTTTATGTGCAGGTCTCACATATCCTGTTTCAGCAAACATATTTGATATGCAGAATTTTTCTTAGCTCCCTCTTGGAGCTACATTATCAAATATTATTTCTAATTGTATTTTAGCACAACCTATTCATCACTATTTATTGAAATGTTAATAACAGAGGCATTTGCTTTTGTCTATTGTGGCTACATCTTCCTTTCTTGTGATGAGGGAATTTATGTTGAACAATGCTACAACTGCTTCTTCATCAACACACTTGAATTATCTTTGTGTACATTTCCACAACAGCATTTGTTTGTTTAATTGTCTCAGAGAAATCCAAGATGTGCATTTGAATTTCATATAAAAATGATCTTCTGACCTGGCTGGAACACTGTTTTGCAAAATTGAACTACATGGATTGTGCTGAGGCCTTGAATGTCTATTACTTTAAGCAAAATTAGTTGTATGTGCTTATTGTACTTTTCAGTTTTTTGAAATATACAGGGACACCACCATGTTATGTTCTGTTAATCACTGGCACTAGTGGAAGAATCAGGTAATGCCAATATAGTACAAATTGCTGTCATTTTAAAGGTGATCAGTGACGTCATTATCATTTAAAGAATATTTTGCATAAAAATAAGGTCCATTTCCTATGTAATTACTTAACCTGTAATAAATAAATAATATTTAAAATTATATAATATATAAAATAATATCACAGGATTACTACATTGACATGAGTAGTATGAATCTGTTAGAAAATGTTGTATGTTCACTATTGTATAGTTGTCCAGTAACCGTGGCGAGGGTCTGAGCCTCTCAACTGGATACGGTGAAGTTGTGAACTGGTTTACTGACTGTAAGTCCACTCTTAGGTAATGGACAACTATGTGTCTGGATACTTAAAATATTTTTAAAAACTCATGAAGTATGTTCCCCTTACCTGTCTCAATGTTATCCAGAACCTTATGGCGTAAAACCCCATTTTTTGTGTGTGTCATGATTCTGTATTTTGGGTAGGGCGTGGGACAGTAGCAGTTTCATAAGATGTGTACTAGTGGGGACCTTTACACAGTTTCCTGGGCTTCTCACACAGGACAACAGGGTTTCCAGATTGCATTCCAAAGACCGAGGATGAATCCAACTGTAGGTTAGTAGTTCTGTCAGATTCATCTGACAGAAAATGGTACAGTAACACTTTTGCTATCTTCTGTTTGTCAAAACAGAGCATCAAGGAAATGAGGCAGAGACCCTCTTTCTCCTTGGTTGGGGTGTCAGAGAATCTGGGACCATCTTTTAGTTACTACACAAGGTCGCCACTGTTCTAATCTGGGAATTTTCAAATAAATTCCAAGTAATTGCGTGAGATTGCAGAATTGAAACAGAGGTTAACAAAGAAACCAATTATCACAAAACTGGGAATGGACAAGATACTATGCCAGGGCTGGGTGGGATATGGAGAAACAGGGAAATAATTTAGCTGAGAAGAAAATTCTTAACACTTTGATTGTCTCTGTAATGTTAATATTAGCTGTCAAACACATTTCAGCATGGATACTTGTCTTTTAATTAAAAGTCTTAAAACAATTGTTTTGAAAAGTAAAAAGGATAATGGAACCTAGAGTTCTGGGGAAAATAATTTGAGAGAGAGAAAGGAAAGGAGAGAAAAACAGAGAAAGAAAAGAGGCCTTCATGGCAGGCACCAGAGTTCTGCAGAAGAGTGCAAGATCCCTCTGGAAGGTTCAAGAAAAAACTGCAGGTTTTATTTGGAATTGAAGAGGCAGAGTTAAAGGGGCGGGCAAAATGACATATTGACAGCTGGTTGGTGTCAGAGGGAGGCGCTGTCCAGTGCTGAAGCGAGGCACTGTCCAGCACTATGTTAACTCGCACGTGGGAAAAAACCTATCATTCCCGTTTTTTGATTGTTAAAGGACAACGTGTCTCTCTGGCTGCTTCCTGCTGAACAGGGGCATTGTGTGGGGGTTGGGAGAGTTGATGGGTTGACAGGTAGGCTTCACACGAACTTGCATGGTGGAGATGTCGCTGAGAATGAGGAGTTGTTTGGCAGTGAATGCACAGATCCTGGATTGAATGACCCTCAAAAGAAGTTTAAAGATGCAAGGGACTATGAGCAAAAAATGGATAATGGTGATGAGGGGGCCTAAGATGGGAAGTAGGATAGAGGCCCAGGAATCTAATGTAGAACACCAAGAAGACCAAGGAGTAGAATTGGAGACTTTGTATTTCTTACCAAGTTCTGCTGCAAGTTCTCTGTGCCTCTTTACCTGGCATTTTACAATACCTGATTGATTTATGAAATAACAACATTCTTCCCCCACCATCGCTGAGTATCCCCCTTTTCAACTGTGAGCACATGGAGCATATGTCCCTGCTGGAGGACGACTGCAGCCAATGAATCAATCTGGTCCTGAAGTGAGTCAACAGATTTAGAGACTGCACTGATGGAGGTTATTAGATCATATGATAACAGAGTATAAAACTGGGCACTCACTCCAAGTCGCCCTCCCCCCATTCCCTTAGCTGAGAAGACACCTATTCCGGTCAGGTTAGGAGCTATTGCTGCTCTGCATGTAGGTGTAGGAGGTATAAGTGAGAGAGAGGTTTGTTGTCCCTGTATGATTTGTGTTTTTGTGTGGAGTGTAAATCGTGGGGCCACTATTGCTGCTGTACAAGAGCCCTGCCAGGCAGACGGGAGGCAGGTATACGCTCCGTGCCCACAGACAAAGAACTGTTCGTGGGGTGGGCATATAGGTGATGACTTATGAGACACATTTTGTAAGTTAGTGCAAGAAGATAAAGTACCTACATGTGAAGTGGCCTGGAGTCACTGGCATAGTGTGTACAGGTCAGATTTGCAGGCCAGAGTTGTTCAGGAGTTAGTGTGAGGGGTCCAACAATTTTAGCTTGTGGGTGTGTTTGAAAGATGGGTGGGTCTGTCTGGACCGGGTAAGCCGTGTATAGATCTTGTTGAAAAATTAGACAGAGCCAACAGTTGGAGATGAGAATCGTCATCTGGCAGTGGGAGTCCTGTTCTTAGAAACTGGTAAATGTTGTTGAGAAGGCAAGGTATGGGTAGGGGTGTAGGAGCAAGTCTGGAGGGTGAAGAGGGAGATAAGAGAGTGTTTGTGATAGTGTGTATGGTAGGGAGAAGCTCTTTGTGAAATGTTATGAACATAGTTTTTTGAGAGGAGGTGATATAGAGTTAAAATCCTCAAGTTTGTGGGGAAGTAGTGGAAATGTTTCTGGGTTTTTTATGTGAATGTGTAAGACCTGCATACCATGTGTGTGTGGTGCTTATATTTATGTAGATGTAATCATCATGATTTGTCCAGAATTGAAGATAGCTACATCCTGTGGATTCACAGCCTCCATAGGGGCAGTGAAAACTGGAATGGTCAAAACATGGCATGTAGTTGGGGTTTTCAGGGCAGAGGTAAATTGTGGGGTCGAGGGGGCAGTGGTTGCATGCACAGGTTTCCATTACAGGTACCTTTAGTAGTGAGCACACTTCAAGGGATGTGAAGCATTAAAGGTCCTGAAGTCCAAATGGCCTGAACAGTAATGGTGTGGATGGAGCCAGAAGCTTCTCCATGTTTGATAAAATAGAAGTTATAGGTTGGGAGGAGGGAAAGTTGTGGTTGTGAGGGGAAGATTAGGAGTAATATCCAAATTTGGAAGAATGTCATGTTTATTGATAAGACAGTTGAGAACAGTGAAGAGCCAAATTATGAATATGAAGAACCCTGTGAAGGCAATCTTGTTTATAATGTAGGAGTCCTTGGGAGAGACTGTTAGAAGGGCTACTGTGGAGGGAAGAGCTACAAAGCAGTATGGGACCCAAAAAAAGTCTGAGTAGCAAAGCATCTGTCAAGTGGGTGCTTGTAGCTGTTGATTTTTTGTGAGGTGGAGATGGGTGGGGGATAAGGACTGGAAGGAACACTCTGTGTGTCTTGGGTCGAGATTACTGGACAATGGATGGAATCTTTTTGTCTAGGTGATTTGGAACCAAGACAGTAGTCCAGTGACCTTGACAGATTTTGGGGTTGCGAGGTAGATCAGATAAGGTCTGTCCCATGTTGGTTCGAGACCTGTACCTGAGGGCTTGGGAAATTTGAGATAAGTTAAGTCTCTTGTAGATATAGGAGGGTTTGGGGATGTTTCATCTGAAGACTGAGGGAGAGAAAGGTCAGCATGTTGATGTAGTGGATGTTGAAGAAGGGAAAGAGTTGGAGTATAATCAGCAAGAGGAGGGGAGTCTGGAGAGAAAGGAAGATTGTGTAGCAAGAGGAGTTGTCCATGCATGAGCTCAGATAGGCTTAAAAAGGTAAGTGCTCAGGGAAGGGCCCTGAGTTTAGGTAGTGCTAAAGAAACAAGTTGAGTCCAAGGCTGGTGTAACTCTAGAGTAAGTTTTGTGAGGTGAGATTTTATGAGTCCATGCTTTTTCTACTTTTCCTGAGAATTGTGGGTGACATGGTACATGTAAGCACCTGGTGATATTTAAGCCTGTGGAAGCCTGTTGAATGATTTGTGAAATAAAAGCTGGACCATTGTCTGATGGCATACTCTGAGGCAGACCAAACCTGGGAATAATTTCTTGTAATAGGCTTGTACAAATACATCAGCAGTTTCCATGGTTATAGGAAAGGCCTCTGTCCATCCTGAAAAGGTACAAACAAGGAAGATATTTGACAGTTTTGTATCTAGGCATATGAGTGAAGTTTGTCTGCCAGTCCTGACCAGGGGCTTGCCACGAAACTGGTGAGTAGGAAAAGAGGGGGGTAGTGCATGTCTCGGGGGAGGTTTTAGCACAGAGCTGACAGGTGTGAGTTCTCTGGTGGATGACAGCACTCAGAGAAGCACGTGTCACCACGGGGGCCAAGAGTCTGTATAGTGCCAGTGGTCCCACCTGAAAACAGCTGTGTAAATTGGTAACAATATCTTGAGCCTGCTGATCTGGAGGAACAAGTTTTGATCCTTGGAATGTCCAGCCTTAAGTGCTTTGTGTCTATTCTGGTTTTTGAAGCAACTGTAGTTGTTTTGAAGAGTATTTAGGAGAACAAAGATCATTGAGAACTAGTGGAAAAAGATGCAAGGGACATGGCAGCTAGTTGTGCAGCTAATTTAGCTAGTGTGTCTGTAAAATCATTACCCTGAGAGATAAAGTCTGTTGAAGCCTGGTGACCCTTACAATGAATGACTGCTGCCTGTTCTTGGGAGTTGGGCTGCCTCTGGTAGTTTAAGAATGAGGTGTGCATTTGTGACAGGGGTTCCCTGAGTGCTGATGAGACTCCTTTCCTGCCATATGGCAGCATGAAAGTGCAGGATACTGAAAGTGTACTTTGAGTCTGTTTATATATTGATATTTTATCTTTGGCTAATGTGAGAGCTTGTATAAGGGCTATGAGTTCTGCCTTCTGTGAGGATGTTCCTGGGGGCAGTGGGCTTCCCTCAGTCACCTCAGACTTATTGACTCTAGCATATCCCACTCACTTCTAAGTGTCCGTGTTTGTTATTATTCCATCTATAAACCATGTGTCTAAAGCTGTAGGTCAAAGTGTGCTGCTAATGTGAGGAAAAGGAGTGGGAGTCATTTGCAGGACTTCAATGCAGTCATGGAAAGGAGTTTTTTTTTTTTTTTTTTTCTGAAACAGGGAGTAAAGTTGCTGGATTGGAGGTGCAGCTAGTGGAGATTGTGACTGTAGGATCTTGTATAAGTGTTAGGTATACCTGTTGTAAGCGTGATGGAATCATCAGAGCAGGGAGTGTCTTATGTGAGAGTAAGTCAGAAGGGCGATGTGGTAAGTAAACCATGAATGGTTTTCCTAAGGTGAACTTGAGTTAAAATTGCTGCCACTGCCAGTGCGCAAAGGCAATAAGGTCATCCACACACTGTGTTGTGGTACTGTTTGGAGAGATAAGCTACTGCCTGAAACGAGGGTCCCTTTTGGTGTCCTAGGACCCCTACAGCATGGTGTTTTTCAGTCCAGGTGTATAGTACAAAAGGCAAGGTAGAATTGGGGAGTTTTAGAGCTGGGGCATAATGCATCTTTAAGTTTGAGAAATGAGGAGTGAAGTGGAGCTGTGGGGTCTGGTGGTTCTGATAGGGATCCCTCTGAAGCTTGATATAGAGGTTGTGCCAAAGAGGTGAAGTTGGGGATCCAAAGGCAAAAAAAGTTTGCTAAGCCTAAGAAAGATTGCATCTGTTGTTTTGTAACTGGCATCTGGAGGTCATGAAATAAGGTATTGCAATCAAAAGTTATGAAACATGTGGTAGGAGTGAGAATAACCTTAAGTATTTGACTTTTGGTGAAGCTGTCTGAGCTTTGGTTGGGGAAACTGTATCCCCGGTGAAAGAGAAAGTTGAGCAGGGTAGCCATGTTAAGTCTAGCTGAAGTGTGGGTAGGAGAACAAAGGAGGAGATCTTCAATATATTGGATGAGTGTACTAGGTTGAAGGTCAACTGCAGTGAGGTGAGTGGAGTGGCAAGGGCTTGACTAAAGAAGTGTGGGCTGTCCCTGAAGCCTTGAGGTAGGACCATTTATGTAAATTGTGCAGATTGAAAAGTGGCTAGGCGTGTCCATGTGAAAGCAAAGAGATTCTGGAGAGGTGTAGGGGTATAGTAAAGAAGAACTCCTTGGGGTCTAGTACTGAAAAGTGAGAGGTGGATGGGGGAATATGAGACAGTATAGTATATGGGTTTGAGACAACCGGATGAATTGGCATGACTGCTTTATTGATGGCCCAGAGATCTTGTACTAATCGGTACGAACCATCTGGTTTGAGTACAGGAAGAATTGGTGGTGAATGTGTAACCTTTAAGAATCCATTAGATAGCAGACGGTGGATAAGTGGTTTGGGTCCCTGTAGGTATTTTGGGGCTATAGGATATTGTGGAACACAAGGGAAAACAGAGAGATCCTTGAGACGAATTAAAACTGGGGTAGCATGAGTGGTATGCATAGGGTTGGAAGTGTCCCAGACTACTGGGTCAGTGAGGGAGGAGAGAAGTGGAAGGGCAAGGGGTAGCAGGGCATAGGTGTTGGGGATGAAGGATGAGGGCTATGGGAAGAGTGAAGGCATGAGAAAAGTTGAGTTTTTGAACTAAGTCTCTGCCTAAAAGAGGTACAGGACAGATTGGGATGACTAAAAAGTTGTGTGTAAAGAATAAGTCTTGAAATTGACAGGGAATGAGGCCCATCTGTAGAGGCTGTATTGGCTTACAATCAGTCCCTACAATGGAAACATGTGACCGAGAGCATTGGCCTAAAAACTCAGGTATAACACCATACTTAGCCCCTACGTTGATAAGAAAAGCAAGTGTTTTACCTGAGATGTACAGTGAGACTAGGAGTTCTGAGGGAGTCACCTTGGTGGGGGCTGAGGACCCCGAGCCCTGTCAGTCTTCTCCAGTGGTGAATCCAAACAGATTAGTCAACAGTGGACCCAGAGGTGGAGGTGTCAGTGTTGTTGGCTCCTGAGAGGGCAGGGAAGTTGATGACTTCCAGTGACCTTCCAGTGACCCTCTGGATTGCAGAGGGGACATGGTCCCGGAGGAGTCCTCGGGTCAGGGCAGGCTCACGTCCAGTGTCCTTCATTGTTGTATTTGAAGCCTGGTCCTGGAGGGGCCTGGTGTTTGGAGTTTGTATTGGTAATTTCACCACTTGATGCATCTCTCCGAGCCCCAAGTGCCATAGCAAAAAATTGACCCTGGAGTTTGGCCTGAAATCTGATTTTTTGTAAACTCTGTTTAACTTGTAATCTGAATTCTTCTACTTTGTCCTGTTTATGTTGTTGCTCTCTATTGTTAAAAACTTGGCCACATCTAAGAGATCCTTTTGTGGGTACTGAAGGCCTAGATTATCTTTTTAAAATTTGGTTTGTATATCTGGCATTACCTGAGAAATGAAGTAAGAATTAAGTAGAATATTTCCCTGAGGCATTGCGTGGTCTACATCAGTAAATTTAGTAAGGGCCTCTGTAAACTGAGTCATAAATGCCGCCAGGTTTTCATCTGCCTGTTGGGTTTGCTCTCTTAAT
Organism: Dasyprocta punctata; assembly: GCA_004363535.1. Classification (NCBI taxonomy): domain Eukaryota; kingdom Metazoa; phylum Chordata; class Mammalia; order Rodentia; family Dasyproctidae; genus Dasyprocta; species Dasyprocta punctata. The sequence goes on along the minus strand of RJWM01027905.1, from coordinate 14,835 downwards.
TTTTGATGGTTAATCTGTTTACAAGAAATTTTGTGGAGGCCCTGAATAAGACATTCAATGATTTGGGCTGTATGTTTGGAGCCGTCAGCGTCAGGTTGATAGCTCCATTTGGGGTCTTGGTTGGGAACAGCCCTCACCCCTGTAGGAATCTCTTGGTTGAGTCCATGTCTTTCATCCACAACTACCTGACCTGCTAGCTGTAGTTCTGCTTTTTGAGCAGGAGAAAGGTGGCTGAGAGAATAATTTGAGTATCCTCCTAAGTTAATTTAGATGCCCAAAAAAGAATTTTGAGTTGTTTTGTGAAGTGGAAAGGCCAGCACGGTCTGAAATATGTTTGAGATCAGCTATAGAAAAAGGAGCATGAACGTGGACCAGACCTTCAGTACTGGCAGCTTCACAAAGAGGGAGGAGGGGCTGAGGAGCAGAGGCAGAGGAGTTGGGAGGGGTTAAAGGTGACATCTGGTCATTGACAACTGAGGAAGCAGGGGGAGGTCCCTATGATAACATGTATGATGGGTGTGAGGAGACAGGGAGGGATAAGGGGGTCTACCAGGGGAGGACTGCGGCAGTGTGAGAGGGGGAGGATGGGCAGAGTAAGTGAAAGTTGGAGAGGGTTGTGGGACAGAAAAAGATGGCAGAGACGATGGAGGGGGAGAAGAAGGCAGAAGTGGAAGGGGAGGATAAAGAGATGGCAGGAAGTCAGACAGGGGAGGGGGCCTCAACTGTTAGAGGAGGTTGAGGGAGTTGAGAAGGAGAGTGTGAAGTGGGAGAATGCGGTGGAGACGAGAGGAGGCAGGGAGGTTAATGGTGACAAAGGAGCGGGGAGGGTTGAGAATCCACCAGAGAAGGGTGTTGTGATGAAGGGGATGCCGAGCGCTTGTGTGGGGACGGAGGAGGAAGGACAGAAGGGACTTTATGGATAGGATCAGCAAGGGAAGCGGGGGAGGTGCCTGTAATGGTGTTGAGTGGAAAGAGTAGAAGAGCCTGTAGAGTGAGTCAAAGGGATTTGAGTCACTTTATAGGACTGAATAAGGTTAGGACGTGCCTGGAGCTCCACAAATGCCTGAACATAGGAAATTTCTCCCCACTTGCCATTACAGTAGCAGTAGTTATCTAGATCCCTAATGGTGTCATAATCAAAAGTACCTTCTTCTGGCCAATGCTTGGCATTGTCATGAGGGTTCATAGACCAAGCAGTTTGGCAGAGGAAAATGTGATGTTTTGGTCTAATTACTTGTTTTTAGGCCCAGAGGGCCCAGTTGGCATTAGAGGCATCCAAGAGGAGTGTGTTTTTTGGGTAGGGAATGAGTATTTCCCATAATGAGCCAAATTAGGGATCAGCCAATGAAAATGGGCCACAGACCAGTGATGGGTTTTCAACAACCATAGAAGCGCGTTTGAGTAGAGATCTCAACAATTGTGTTCACTGTCATCAACAGGGGAAACAAAGGGAAAGTCCTGAAGGTGAATGAAGTCCCAAAAGACAAGTGAGGGAGTGTCCCAGTGTGGGCCCTTGATTTAAGAGACACGTGCTCTGAGCCAGAGTCGGTGCACCTGTGGCAACCTGGGCTGGTGTTGGGTGGGTGGTGGCTGGTAATGGCAGTGGCAGGGATTCCCCACGAGGGAGAAAAGAAAGAGTGAAAGAAAGACAGCAGCTCATAGGCTGGGAGGAGTCCAGAAGTGAAGATAGACTCGCCAGGAGCAATGGCCCCATCCTCTCTGAGTCTAACATGGCCCAAGTGTTTGGTCTTTTGACATGAGAGCGAGAGGGAAGGAGAGAAAATGGAGAATGGAAAAAGAGGCCTTTGTTGTGGGCATGGGAGGGCTGTAGAAGAGTGCAAGATTCCTCTGGAAGGTTCCAGAAAAAAACCGTGGGCTTTATTTGGAATTGACAGAGGGCAGAGTTAGAGGGTGGGCGGAACTGACAGCTGATTGGAGGAACGTTGGCACACGTGTGAAAAGCATGAGATTTAACTTTGGGCTCAAGGGAACCGGGGAGTTAGTGCTGGAGTGAGTCTCTGTCCAGCGCCATGTGAACTCACACATGAGAAAAACCTGTCAGCAATATTTTCATATTCATCTCTTTCAAAACCTGTCCATTTTTTCTTTTCAGGCAAAGATACAATTCTGGGTTCCTAGGTTTTACTATTCTAGGTTTTTTTCATTTCTTCTGTATATGTCATGTGCTTCTGTGCCATCCATTCTTTGGCTGTGCTGATTCAACCTGCCCTCCTTCTCTCCCTCCCTCAATAAATGCTCATTTAGTACCTACTAGCTGCTTAGCACAGAGTTACATAGGATTCGGAAACATAAGACAGAGGTTATGATTTTATCTTTTCCCTTACTGTGTTATGAACAGGACCCAGATCAGGGCCTGTGGTATATAAATTATCAAGACATAAATGTTCAGTACATAAATGAAAATTCCATCTTCAATAACCTCAAATTTGAATAAGAGACACAAGCAAATAAGAAATTAAAATCTCCTGTGATTTATGTTATGAGATAATGCAGGAAAGTATAAAGGAGGAAGGAGGTCAAAATAAAGCATTAGATTACACACTCCAGCCAATAACAAAGTACTGCAAAATCGAGACAATTGATATACTTTTCAATAATAGTAATATAGAAATGGAGAATTTATTGATTCAGATAGTTTCTAGGTCCTTATTATTCTTAACATACCAAGTTAAATTGGTAACCTATGTCATCAGTGCTAATGTTAGCACAAATCCTAGGGTAATACCTTATTTTTTGCTATTTAATTTTTAAGCTCTCCTCTATTGAAATAAAATTTCTCCATGATTATAAGCATTAAATATTCTTAGTATAAAAATATAAAGGCAAAGAATAGTATAGAAAATAAAATAAAATCATTAAAAGCTTACTGAGAGATAATAATGTATGTAACATATGTATTCATCCAGGAAAAACAGGACTTGCTTTCATATTTTGAAATCATAATACTTTCACAGTTTTTAAAATCACTACCTCCTTTAATTAAAATTCTTCATTGTATTCATTACTTTTTGAATGACCATAATTTCTTATATCTGTATTGTTCAATTATATAAAATTTCAGCATTTAAAACAGACACTAATTTTTAAGTTTTCATGGTACACAGTTTTTTTATGTACCATTTCAGATTGTGATCAGCTCCTATATGCACAGATCTTTGGCCTCATCTCAGTTATTTTCTTGGAATCTGTAGTTTTATTTGGTATCATTCGTAGCAGCTGTAAGTATTTTGAGGACCTTACTATGTGCAGACATACTGTTTTTCAGAAGTTTGCATTAAAGTGCCCATTTCAGTAATTATTTATTTGCAGGCAGCCGGGTAAGGTTTCTCTAGTGCTGGATAGCTTACTGTTTTTGCTTTGTTTTCTTAGGTTACTGCTTTGGCTATCTTTAGAAATTCAAATTCTCATAAACGTACACACACACACACACACACACACACGCATACCTGCACCCACGTGCGCCAGCATACTTATGGGAATGTATCTATTCCATCCTTCATAAATTACCCAGCTACAGCAGGGATGACATATTTCACATGTTCACAGATGTTCTGCCCACAACCCAATATATGGGCCTGTAAAAGAGGAGTTTCAGGCAGGCTTTCCAGAGGAATGGACATTTCCCATAAGTTAGAAAGTGTAATCAGGAATTGACCATAGCAGAATGATTTTAGAAGTCTGCTAAAAAGAATCCAAAGTTGGATATTCAGAGTTGTCACACATAATACAAACAATATTCTCTCCTTTGAAAGGGGATTTGCTGTGGATTGCTTGTGAATTGTGTCTGTATTCATCATGTTAGTCTTCTTCCCTACCTATTCAGGATGATGGTAATTCTGTAACTAGAGCTACCACTGGCCCAAGTCAGTAATAGGCTCATCCCTGTGAGGTGACCCCATCCCGAGCAGATTCATTCACAAGAGATTCTGCCAGAGTCACACAGATACTGTAGATAGTATCATCATCCTGAGATTACAATGAAGTTTCTTAGGTGTTTACTTAAACAGTTAATACCCCTGTTTCATGAGATAGGTTAAAACAAGAAGTAAGCCTCCAGATTACACACACACACACACACACACACACACACACACACACAGAGTACACACTTCACCTATCCATGAGCAAATAGCATGCTTTGTTATTAATTTGTTGGAAGAATGTAAATGTAAGTTGTAAATACTCTATATATCAGTGAATCTTTTGTAGAACAATTTCTGTGTAGGAATGAGTGGGGCCTAGAGAATCAACCCAGAGCTGGTTTCTGTAGGAATGTCGGGACCCTAATGGAACCCCGGTAACAGCCCCACGCTGAATGATGCATGCCAGCAAATACTAGGACTGAAGGCATGCGGCACTTTACACTTTGCTTAAACACACCCCGTGCTATTTCCTCCAAGACTGAAGAATCAGACATGTTCTATTATGAAAAGACAGTAGTGGAACCTACTGACTGAGCTTGTGATAGGTACTGATGAGATTCTCTGGACAGAATGCAGCCTGGATCTGCTAGACATAATTATCTTAGTGTGTGAGCGGGCAGTTTCAGCATACAGACGGTTCAGGCAGTGTGGCAGATTCAGGGAAGTTATGCTGTGTTTTCTTAAATTCTCCCAGGCTTTCGCAGCTATAGAGATGAGGACTCATTAGCTCTGGTTTGTGCTTCCCTATGTGCTGTGTGGGCTGGTGGCAGTTGCACACAACGAGAAAGACGAGGCATCTAATGGCCCCAAAATGTGACTGTTTCTCAGAGCTTCCTAAATTAGTCTCAGGTACGAGCTCTCCCAGGTTCCTGATCTGGCACAGTAATTAAAGAAAACTGGGAAGATTCACTCACTCCATAATGGCTTTTAATTCCTATGTAGCCTGACCTTACTAATTCAGAATTGTTGAGAGAGATATTAGCTTGGTTTAATGAGAAGCTTGAAAAATGTAACTTTCTAAATTGAGACATAGCTTTGTTACTTGTAGCTATAGTCTAAGCTGCAAACTTACAGCTTAACACCTTTGTGGGGTACCTGTGGGCCTCCTTGACTGATGATATGAGAAAGAGTCCTCATTCACTCAGATATCCTCCACTTGACATGCAAATCCAGTGGTTTGCACTGTTTGTTTGCAATGTAACATCTTTTTAAAAATGTACATATTGTTCAGTTTTCCCCTTCAAAATGTTAAAAGTGTCATATAATATATGAAAAAAAGAAGTTAAAAAGTTTCTTCTTTCAAATCTAATCTCAAATATAACCAATGAGAATGGTTTGGCATGCATCCGGATACACAATAGAAAGAAGGTGAGGTGATCAATAAGTAGCTGTTAAGGTGACTGGAAGCAAACCCCTGCTAAAAACAGCACATTTCTGTCTCTTTCAATGACTCACTTTTCTTCATTCTAGTTATTACTCCTGTCACAAAATGGACTTCCCTGGCTTTGCTTATAAGGAGACTTTGAATGCCTTCCCCACCAGAAAACTGTTCCTACTTTGTTTTGGGATGAGCTGATCTGAAATGTACCTTAACCTGGACCGCCTTGCCAAAACTCTCCCGATCACTCCCCATTGCCTGTAGAAGATGGGGAAATACCACTTCAGACGTCTGTCCACCTGACCCTGTGTGACCACACTTTCCTTGCAATGTTCCCTCGCATGCATTCAGATTCGCAGGCAAGCCATCTGGTTTGAAATGCTCCATCTGTGCTTCATTCTCCCAGCCTCTCTGCTTGTGTTTATGCTGGGTATCATCCTGGGAATTAATTAACCATTCATTTTAAGGAACTACTGTGCTCAAGACATTGAATTAATTACTCTGGAGACTAGAGGTGCAGAAGTTAGGGAGATGTTCTCACAATCCTTCAGTCAAGTCTAGGAGATGTCAAGATCATGGAAGCACTAATAAAATCATTTTTTTTCTTACCTACCAGTATTTTTGCCCCTACTAATAGCAGCCATATCCTCATATCCTCTCAAAATAGGCTGTCCTGGCCAGGTATGGTGACATACACTTGTAACCCCAGCACTTGAGAGGCTGAGGCAGCAAGTGCGAAGCCAGCCTGGGCTATGTAGTATGTTTAAGGCTAGTCTTGGACTACACAGTGAGATACTGTCTGTGAAAAAAAAAGTCCCTGACATCTTAATTTCTTATCCCTCCTCAAATGGGCCGTGCTGTCTGCCCCATTTCTGGTCCTGCACTTCCTAGTCTGCCTTGTATTGTAATCATGTGAGTCCATTTGGTGCCCCCCATTAGGCGTGAATTCCTTCAGGACTGAGTCCCTTCTTTCTGAGTCCTCGCTAGCACAGTTCTAAGAAGAGTGTCTTCAAAATGGGAGTATCATTCTTTAACTGTGTTCAGTGCTGTGCTCTTAGTCATTGAGATACTTACTTTGAATAAACCAGGTATTAGCTTGAAGCTTTTGGAAATTCAAGTTTCAGGTTAACTTGGTATTAGAATTAAAGGTCTTCCTGCAGTTTGTGTCAGTTTTGGAGGGAGGTTGGGCGTGCACTCTCATGATCTGAGGATCACACCTAGCCTTTGAGAGATTAAATTCTCCACGTAATAAAGTGCAAAGTTTACTCTGATTTCTACAGTGACCACTTCAAAACATTAGAGATAAAAACATATTTCAAATCTCTCTTAGTTTTGTGGGTTTGACTAAAGTGCAGCCAGGGCAGGCAGCGCAGAGAGTCCCGGGAATCGCAGTTCTCTGCCCCGCAGTGAGGCTCCGTTTCCTCTCGCTCTCTGCCTCCTCCTCACTGCTTCCTCCTAGCTTGTCCTAGAAATACCAGGCTTCTCTCCTCTCATGCCTGGCCCTGCTGTTGTCTGCAAATCTTTTTCCAACAAGTAAAATACTGTAATTCAGGTACTTTTTCAACCAAAGTCATTTTCTTCCTAGGAGGAATGATGGTGTCCATTGTTAGGATAATAGGATCTTCCTTCTCCTGTTACACTTGAGAAATCCTGTTTTCATCATCAAGAAGTAAATATGAGCTTGGGTCATGGGTGAGTTTGTAACTCCTAAATGCAGGACGTGTAGTCTCAAGGGTAAAGTCTGATTTGGAGGCAGGAATGGTTTGGAAGTCCCTGAAGCTAAGTTATTGTTCAAAGAGCTCAGTACCTGCTGCTGCAAATGAAAACAGTTTGTCCTGTCCTGCTGACTGAAAGTGATTTCTTCTCTGCCAAAGCAAAGAGATGGGGAAGTAAATATGTACCGTGAACTGCGGAACCCTGTTCCTATGAAGTGATTGAAGGCCATGGACTAAGCACACTTTCTTAGATAAAACAAAGGGTGCTGTACGTGGTAACTGCAACAGTGCAACTGCACTGCGTGATGTGGCTCAGGTGAGCTCCTGTTAAAGAAGGGGACATGTAGCGGACACCAAATGGTCAGAGTAGAAGACAGGAGATGGATTCCACAGAAAATATAGACTGCAGTGGCCCAGAGAGCTGATGAGCTGACTCTAGAGAAGAAGGTTGATGTCTCTCTCTCTCCTCCTTCTCTCTTCCCCCTCACTCCTTCTCTCTCTCCCTCTCTCTCTCTCTCTCTCTCTGTTGGATGGTATGTCTTTGTATATAGTTAGTGGTCTGAAGGTACTGGACATTACCTGTGTATTTCTATTAAGGCTGAATTGTGTAAATCTAAAGCTGTTACTTGGCATAGACTCTTGTGAAAGCATTTTAGAACCTGCCTTCATCTGACCAAGTGCAGTACACTTCAGAAGTATTATTTCTAAATATTTTGCAAACAGTCACCCTTTGCTCACTTGAGGTCTGGGGAATTATTCAGCACCAAAGTTCTGCAGTCAGTGATGAATGGTACAACTGAAGAGCAACACAAGGAGATGCTTTTTAATTGCTCATTTATTGTCTTTACAGTTTGATTGCACTCTGGAGACTGTTAGCTTTACTAACCACAGAAATTAATTTTTGCAAAGTCCAAAACTTTAGGAGCTCAATGTATCAAGAGTTATTTTTAGAGGAGATAAAAACCACTTGTTGTTTAAAATGAGGTAATGTATGTATGAGGAGAGGGGATGGTTTGGAAACATTTAGTACTAATGAATAATTCAATTTGATTTATTGGGGAAATGATAAGGGATGGCATTCTGCCCTTCTGTTAATGCAAAAAAAGATAATGGCCTTTTCGCTTTAACGGTGTATCTGAAAGTATCTAATACAGCTTATTTTTATTCCAGGTCAAGTCATCAGCCTTTAAAAGTAGTTTAAAACTAGCTGTCATGCTAAAGTGCACTTTTAAAAAATAAAAGAAATACGCGATGAAAGTGTGCTCAATCGCTCCTCTTCCCCACCCCCACACACATCTTGCAACAACAAAATGTGTTTCTTAATTGAACATTAGAGACATGAAATAAGACAGAGGACTGGAATCCTGATGAGAAGAAAGGGCAAGGCGAACAACCCCAGTAGTTTAGGTGATGGTGTCTCTCCTCCAAGTGCTTTTATGTTGACGCTACCAAGGTTTGGGTTTTTAGGAGCTGAAATTATTTTTGCAAGCCATTATTTTGTAGCTAGTTCCGCATTACCCTTGGCTCAGGTACATTTTAATAAAGGACCAACACCATAGATAAAACAATGGATCTAAATGTGGGAATGCATGTTAGAATGTGCTTATGAAATTATGGGACCTGACACCTTCCATACAAGGTGATTTTGTACATTGAACTTCTGTTCTTCTATCTGCAAGGCTGTTCTCCTGTTGTACTCCATTGCTGTCTTCTCTGTAATTTAAGTGTAACATGGGAAAGTATCTGTTGAATCTTGGAGAAGCTGCCAGAATGTATGGTTTCCAAGGTGAGGGTTTCTTTCTTCCTCTCTGCACCTAAGCAACTGTGCACTAAGCAAACCAGGAGCTAAGGGAAGGGCTCTGGGAGGAAGAGAAGAAGAAACTTGGGCGATGGTGGAAAGGGAGTGCTGGTTAGTGTGCTGCAGGGGGGGAGGTCACTAACCGGAAACACAGTTTTCAATTTAGTAACTTTTTTTTTTCCTTGCAGAATGGCCAGACTATTCTTTCCCAGTTTAAGTAAGAGTTTATATGTAGACGCTTAGGGAATGCCGTTAGCAGAGTAACACATATTTTCCTCACTTTTGATGCCTCTTTGGGAGGTTTCCTGAGCAAAGGAGTCCTGTCTTCATTCTAATTTTTCTTCAGCTGTCTTGAGACCTAGCTCCTGTGTGCGTGAGTATGGAAGGCGTAGAGGTGAAATAAAATCGGGACAGTTGTTTTGCTAGGGCTGAGTTGGCTGATTGTTCTGTGGCTGCACAAGTAGAACAATGCAATACAAGTATAGTACAAGAGAAAAGTAGTGGGTGAGAATCAGAGATCTTTTGCCTTCTGCAATTTTAGGAATATATCCAGGCTGTTGGCATGGGAAGACGAAGTGACAGTTCAGTACCTATGCCAGTCAGCAGAACAGTGAAGCAGGGGCCACGTACACTATTAGTGGCTCAGTCTGGGTTCACCACCCCATTATAGTATACTCACCAGGCGCCAGGCTCTGTGCTGAATATAGAGCTACACAGTGAACAGGAATTGTGCTACGGAAAATAGGAAGAAAAAAATGTCCAAAGACAATTTTATGTAATCAGCTTAGCGGTTGTAGCGCTATGCTCAGTAGCTTACAGGAACCAGGTTATTCTGATACAGCTTTATAAAAAAACAGATCTAAAAAACATTATGCATTCCTCCTACCTCTTTCCTTTCCTTTAAATGAGACAAAAATTCAAGAAAAAATAGCAATGGAAATCAAGTCCCATATGTTTCTTTGGTGATTTTAAACATGTTTCCTTTCATTTTTAGAAAACATTATGGATATCCCTTTATAACTACCATATAGAAGTTAGGCGAGCTCTCTTGAGCATTGGACACACTGAGTTTAACTTTGCAAATTGGGCCTTATCTTATCCCCAGAGAATATAAGCACCAATCACATTATGTTGGTGGCACATTTCGGTCAACTCATGTGGAGTGATGGCCTGCCTGCTATTCTGTCATTGGGATACCTCATTTGCAAATGGGAAATTTGTAGCTCTGAAAACAATATAGTTCTGATTTCTTCTTACAAAGAAAGCAAGTGGTGGTCAGGGTAACGTCTGAGACAAGTTATCCATGTGGCTTTAATGTGGAATTCAGACTGATTTCCAAGTATCTTGAGGTTCCGTGTTGAGCAAAAATAATTCACCGAGACAGCAGGGAAAAGACAAAGTTGTCCCTCAGTGGAAAACTCAATATTGTCTATAGCACAAGCTTTTGGTTAACTAAGTGATTCTGATCTTATAAGAGCTATCTTTTAATTCCTTGCCTTGCAGGTGAATGGTAGGATTGCAAAATAGTTTTTGTCTATAGATGAACAAATTTTCCCCCATGCTATTAGAGTCTCAGTAAATCCCTCTCTGACCCCTGAATGTAGTTTGCTAGCGTTTGTGCATTCATTGCAAAATTCTTTTAATCTATTTAAAGTGATGTCTTTTGGACTTCTCCTTTGACAGAATATAACACCTGTCAGTTCCCTTATTATTAGGAGGATAAAATCTTTAGCCTACGTCCTTTGTATGGCTTATGGGAGTCATAACTTTACTTTTGCTCAAAAAATGTTCATTTAGCTTTGTATTATGGTTGCTGTAGTTGAGACTGCCACTGCTTCTGCTGCAACTTTCTATTTTCACCATAACTGATAGTTTTTGGACAACATCAGTGTCCACCTTAGCCCAAGTTTGGGAAGAGAAGAGCAATTTGGCGTCCAGAAGCCAACACTTCAGGTAACTTTGATTGACTTAGTCACCTGACCACACAACCTTTTCTCCCCTCCCCCTTCCGTCTTGTGGGATAAGCTGCTATCTGTGTCCCTTTGCTCTCCACACCAGAACATAGTAGAAGAAACAATTCTTGCATAATGTATTCAATTCATTTTCCTGCCTACCCAGACAGATGTGTAACTCCAAGGGTAGTGTGGTTTGATTTAAATTCTTCATTCCTAAGGTTGCTGTTCTCTGTTGTTCTGATCTTACTTTTTAGCTGCTAGTATTTGCTAGTCCTACATGTATTTTAATTTTAGCTCTTCCGTTATTACTAATATCCACTCCATTGGCAAGGCTTCTGGTTAAGTTTTATGAGCTAGACTGATAGACTTTTTCTACATTTTGTGCATAGGGCTTGGGCGGTTTTGTGCCCAACTCTGGGGGACCTGTCTACTTTTCACCAGGTTGCAGTCAGTGAGTTATTGCTTCTTCATCTTCTTCCCTTCAAATATATTCAGCACCATTTCAGAATGTATGTCTGGAGTTGTTAAACCTTTACCAGGATTTTCACACTGAAGTAATGCTAAACAGCATGTTTGCCAGCAAAATTTAAATTGAATCCGAACCATTACTTTTACTTCAGGGCAAAAACAGCTCAGTGGCATAAATTCCTGACTGAAATAGTTTTAATCAGCTGTTAAAAATCAAAATCACCACTTAAATTGATATCATTTTCAAGAAAAATGGTTTTAGAATCCTTTCCTAAACTGTCTGCTGGCTTAAATATGAGTCAATTGCTATAATTGCGTCTCTGAAATGTTCATTTGCTGCTTATATGGTCTAATCCTATGTTTTATTTCCTGATTACTTAGAACTGAATTACAAGCCAAACACTAACATGTAGAGAAACAATATCTGATTATCTTATTTCTTCTGACTCTTAATTTTTATGACATTACGCACATTCCCAAAGCTTATTTGTCATGCTGTGGCCATTTAAATAAAGAATAAATAAAGAGCTGACCTCAGAATTAATTCTGTAGGTAAAATAACTTTAATATCGTGCTGGTTGTCTGAAACCCCTTAGGACTATATTTAATTAGAGTTTTAAAGGGCCTATATTAATAGCTGAATGAGTTTATTTTTCTTATCAGGACTCTTAATAAAGAATATGTTTCTCATTTTCTCTCCTATGTATCAGATGTTTTCCGTTTATGTCATATCCTTGGAAATTTAAATTTTACTGTGTTGATTTTTAACTTCCAGAGGAGTATTTTTTTTTGTATCCTCAAATAAAATGCTGGTACCATCTGCTGTGAACATTAGGACACAACACAATGCCAGAGTCGAGCTGATAATTTGTTCTAGAATGGACAACAGCAAAAGCTATCCCATTTTTAGCTTTTAGAAACTATTTGTTTAAAATACAAATTCCTCTGCATCCCTCTATAAAAAAAAATAATTCTTTCAAAGTTCTACCTGTATCATTCCTGTGTCTTCCATAGATAAACTATTCTTTTTCTCTTTGAGCCTCAATAGCCTCCTCTGTAAAATGAGAACGGTACATAGTGGAAGGGCTGCTAGAAGGTTTTATTGAGTTGTGAGTATGGTTTGTACTAAAACACACCTCTAGTGGAGCTTCCCGTAAAGCTGGTCCCACAAACTGAAGCTTTTGAAGCTACTTTAAAGACCTGATCATAAAGATCTCTCAGAGAGGGGAGCAGGGGGATAAACTGTCTCTGGTTCTACTCAGAGATCTGCAGATAGGCAGAGTTTGGCCTAAAATACAGTACCTACAATTGACACGAAAGCTTTCCAAGATATTATCTGTATTTTGGAACCAACAAGAAAGCTTGGTAATAGGCTCTGCAGAACAAGTCATTAAGTACTACTGTATAGGCTTCCCATCTGGGAGAAAGGTATGATAAATGTATTCTACTTTTCACTCTGTAATAGTCCACTGATATTAAGTCAAAATTCAACCTCTATTTTCCTAGCTTGAGCCCATACAGAGGACACTCTAGTTGCCTGTTACCGTGGCTCAGAGAGGAAGTCTGAGCATCCTGTATGTAGGGAAGCATACACAGAAGCCAGGGACTCCTTTGTCAGAACCTGCGCTTTTGAGCCCATCCTGACTCCAGCGCTTGAGAGATGCACCACAGAGAAGCTTCCAGAAGGCTGTCCATTGTGATTCCGTCTTGTTTGCTCAGTTCTCACCGTTTCCACTCCCTGTATCTGTTTCCGCTTTGAGTCATTGAGAAGGTGTTCACACCAAGGCCCATTATATCATAGGATGTTTAATTGCATAAAATGCTCCATTCTCTTTCAGATCTGTCACTGGTAGACGCAGAGATAAAGAGACTGGAAAGTGCAATTTACTTTTGCCCTCAGAATTAGATTCTAAATGTAGACGTTAATGAGACGTTTACATGGTTTAAAAAAGGACGATGCAAAAATGATGTAATACAACCTTGACTCTGTGCTTTCTCTTTCTCCTCTTGCCTGCTCTCTCGCTTCTTTCCTCCCTCTGTTATTTCTCCCTCATTATTCTTTTCCCTTTCCCCCATTACCATTTCCTGTAACTTACATAGGAATTAAAATCCACCTCTAGTCCAGGGATAATAATTTTTTAATCAAAGACAGATAATTAGCAGTGATGTTAGGGGCTAAAAATCATGGATTCACTCTTCCTTGGTACCGCTGAATCTGTTCCAAAAGCCATAACTACTTTTTTTGGTGAAGCTGGCAGACATATGTTGAGGACTCACACAGAGAAGATCTGTTCAGAGAAAATCAATTTTTAAGTAAGAATTGCCCACTGCAATTAAGATCTGGGTACTTTCAAACATCTCAGCCCAGCTCACCAGTTAAATCTAAATAAAAGGTTTCTCACTGTTTCACGTTCTGCTTTGGTTTATTTGAGGAATGGAAAGGCCAAGATGTGAATGTCAGCCTCCTGTCCGGCTTGTCTGTCGTGCCACTGGAGGGAGAATTATCCAGCCATTTGACTTCTGCAACCAGGAAACATGAAAGCTGAAATAACACTCTTGCTTCAAGAACACATGCAGAATAGGATTCTGTTTGGGTGGAAACCTCTCTCACATCCCAAGGGCCTTACATGTTGAGAATAAATGTAAGTCAGAAGCAATGGAACATAAAGTTCCGTGCTGTACCTGGTATTTGACAGATAGCTGAACATAAGCATAAATCAGATTAGTTAGTCTCCTGGAATACTGAACAGGTGAGTGGCGACTTTCCTTACATGGTGCCGTGGAAGTGCTGAGCTCCGGCAAGCTGTGGCAAGAGATGACACCCCTAAAGGAAACTAATTTTCACAGCAGTTCTAATTGTAAAGTGCACAAATTAAAGAGGTCTTCGTTCATTTGGAAACAGGGGAAGATGCCTCGATTCTTTAAGTTATCAACTCTTCTAATGAAAGTACAAACGTTTTGTTTTTTAATTGGTTGTTTTGCTCACCTATTTGATTTAGGAATGAAGATTCTCATAACTTTTCTCAGAAGCGGCCCTTCAGTTTTAGCTACACGTGTGCATGTAGAATAAATAGGATAAATGGAGAAATGGAAAGGGACAGATAAAGTCTTTCATCGGCTCTGGTTTTCCTAAATCCTGTCATTCTTAATTCCAACCTTTTGGTCCAGGTTCACCCCTGTGATGTATACTATTACACATCATTACAACACTAGCAACATTCATTCCAAAGAAAGAAACATGTAGAACATGAAGAAACTTTCAAAGGGGTGTGACTGTCAGCGGTGTACATGTGGTGAATAGGATAAGTGTTTGCTTTCATCCCTGAGCATCCAGTATCAGTGAGGTTTGAATGGACCTTCAGAAACTTTCCCTTCTTGTTCCTTACTGCACTTCTGAGCAGGTGTGCTGAACACGCGGTTTTATGCTGCTGCAGAGCTGTCTTCATTACAAGGCCAAATGTTACATGGCCACACGTTTTGCACCTGTTCAATAAATGACCTTTAATATCCACAGCAGCATCAGTGAGGCTGAATTAAGAAAATACAGGTGTCAAAGAAAGACCCCGCTTTGAAGTGG
>RJWM01027904.1:0-26253 GCA_004363535.1 Dasyprocta punctata | reverse complement strand
ATTTTTTCTTTAGTCATATATAACTGTTGCTTTCCAGTGCATTCCTCAGGAATCTGTATATCCACACTATACCTAAACCCTACAGCCAGGTGCCTGAACTCAACTTTTTATTTTGTTGGTGCTGCAGAGTGAATTCAGGGACTCACACATGCTGAGCTTTACTAATGATCTATTCTCTGTGTCCCCAAGCCTAACTTTGAAAAGTGAAGAATAGCTGCTACTGGTCCTGACTTTCAAGAATTATTGGTGGTGCTCCATGGCACTCAGTAAAGCAACTCCACTTTCTTTTGTACTTTGAGCATGACTCATCTGATGTAACTGTTGGATTGAATTTAAAGATGACATGTGATATTTTAAATACTCTTGCCTGTAGGGTGAGCTGGCTTGTCTCTGTGGAGCTTTTCTTTTCTACTCAGGGACTGAAGGAAAGTTTCCCACTTCTGAGCTATGCTTGGGTCTTTTTGGCCAGCTTCTATATCTATGGGAAGATTAAAGAAACCTTCAGAGGTGGAATGTGCTAGAAACTACTAGCAAAATTGTTGGAGATTCAAAATAGACACATGTATAGCAATTTTGAAGGAAATTGTAAATGCCAAAATGCAAGTGTTAAATGTAGAAGAATCAACTTCCAATCATGGACTATAGCGGTAGGGAAAAGTTCAGAGGAAGTGGGAATTGTAAGGTAAGAGATACGCGATGGTATTTGTTGTGGTTTGGATATATACCCAAAAGACTTGGTTAAGGCTGTGTTAAAGGTTTGGTTGCCACCCTTTGGTATTATTGGGAAATGGTGAAACCTTTAGAAAGTGGGGCCTAGTGGAATGAAGTCTTTGGGGGTGTGCTGTTAAAGGATACATGGGGACCCTGGTCCTTTCCTGTTTCTCTTTGTTTCCCAGCTGCCATGAGGTGAACAGGCTTCTCTCACTATGAATTCTCACCATGATATACTGTGCATCCCAAACAGGATGAAACAACCATGGACTGAAATCTCTGAAACTGTGAGCCAAAATAAACTTTTTCACCTTTTTAAGTTGATTTTCTCAGGTATTTTGCCACAGTAACACCAAGTTGCTTACAACAGTATTTACGGAGTAGAGAGCAGTGTGAGCAAAGTTCAAATGCAATAGGAAGCAGGATGGCCACATGTGTATCTTGGGGATTGTCAGTATCATGTAGTGCTGCCATGCATTGTGGTAGGAGGTGACACAGAGACATTCCATGACATGGCAGTGAGGTCTGGTATCTTTGGGACAAGAGTACTTCCTTAGGTAGTAAAAGAAATGTCCTAGGACAGAGAAGAGAGTAAGGGAACAATATAAAGGGGAAATAATGGTTATTTCATTGAAAAGAAATCACTCTACTTCATTTCCTTAGACCCAGCAGGTAGTCAGACCATACGATTTTAGGATTTCCCAGTAAAGAGGCAGGAATTACAAAGCTGATGGGTGGGGAGAGTAATCCAAATTTAGTAATACAACACAGACATGGAGCCTCTTATGCCATCAGAGCACAGAAAGTGCTTTGTGACACCGAGGAGTCCCCACTGAAGACACTCCCACCTCCCACACATGTGCTTCATCCTAAGTGTCATCAAAAGTCTGCCCAGCTTCATAAGCCAGTCACTGAATTAGCACTACTTTAGTTCATTCAATTTATTACCACTAATGTATGCAAGCATTTTTCCAATGTTTTCATCCAGTTTTTCATATATTCTCAGAATTCTAGGTAGAGAGGAGTGTGAAAATAATTAGATCTGAGGAAATTAAATAATGATGGTTCCTCTATGAATAAATGAGAGACTGGGACTAGAGGCTGATCTCTGGGACCCTAAATCCAGTGGGCCAGAAAGCCAGGTAATCAGGATAGTTTTGAGAGAGGGGAATCAGTCTAAAGGATTTTCCAATAAGTATGGCAGATATTAGTTTTTACAAATATTTCCAGCTCTCCTCCTCACTAAGCATATGGCATGATTCTACTTCCTGGATCCTTTATGGTTGGGGAGACCATGTGAATAATTCTGAAAATGTGAGCACATGTGTTTCATCTCCAGGTTAAAACTGATTGCCTGACAGTCCAAGATCCTCCTGTCCTGTGTTCCCCTCACCCTAGTGACTGTAATGCTCCAGATTTGGCTGCTCCATTAGATTTAGGTTCTGGAGTGGGGAGACAGGAGTAGAACCCCCAATCACCCCATGACGAATACCTAATATGAGGGAGAAAAGACCTTTGCTGTTATATGTCACTAGGACTTTGCATTGTTTTCTCTGGTGGAGCATAACCTAACCTGCCTAATAGATCAAGTGTGAGGGGTTGGCAGTCCAAGCAAAAATAGGGGCAGAGCAAAGCAGGCACAAGAGATGAAGTCTAAGGAAAACTGTGAAGGAGGAGCAAATAGAGCTTTATAAATGGCAGTGTATGAGTATATAGGAGAAACTGCTTTGATAATAATGCCAATGTGGGAAACCTAGATATGGGGAGAATGTAGGTCACTTGGTTTGAAGATAATAAATTTAGCATTTTTTTCTTTACAAAAAAAGGAGAAAATACTTCTTGACTCGATGTTAAAAGCAAAATATACTGAATATAAATTTTCAAATGGGACAGTCAATTGTGAAGAAAAAAATTAAAAATTAGTATGATCAGTTATGACTGTTTACATTTTCATTCAGAAAAACCAAGATACATGAACATGCTTGCTTTTGTGTGTTCTTAAACATTTAGAAAAATCATTAACTGTTGGACATATTGCATATGAAATGGATGTACATCTGAGGCATTCACTTATTTTTAAAAAATTGCTGAGTACTTATTACTTAGCAGGCAGGAGATTAGGTGCTGGAGTACAAATGTCAATGAATAAATTACTAAGCCTCATGGGCTGGTAAGGAAAGTCTCATTTATAAAAAGGCCATTAGAAATGTGGAATTGGACTTCAGTGTGAGGTAGATTTGGAAGTTCCAGGCCAAAAATAGCAATTGTGACCCAAGGATGAATAATTTTCCAAGGAAAAAAGTAGAAATGAGATGAGGACTAAGAAATGAAGAGATAGGGCACGTCCAAGTGAGGAGAGGAGGAAGAAAGGCCCAGGGGACAGGAGAAGAGAAGTGGCTGGAAAAAGTGCAGGGAGACTTAAAAAAGAGTCATATATCCTGGAGAAAATGCTTTCACAGAAGAGAAAATGATGTATATCTGGAAAATGAAGAAGAGCCCCAGGAGGGGAACTGAAGATGTTGGCAAGGGGAGGAATAATGTGGAAATCGCTTCCTCAGGAGTCAGGACATCAGAAGATCAGTCTGCTGTCACTTGTGGAACTTGATGCCAGGGTATCATTTGCAATTTTACCCTCTTGCTCTCTCCATCCCTCCAACCCTTGTCATACCTGGCCTGTCTGTGTAAGCTCCTATTTACCTCCCTCCTCCTGTGCTCTGGTCCTTGACCTTTCAGCCTGTTCACCAAAAGTTTCTATCTCTTGACATGACTGTAACTGAAGCCACCTCCCACCTGCAAACACACTCTTTGCTCTTGAGAGGCAGCATTTTTCTTCCCTATCCTCCATCCCAGAGGCTGTGGGGCTGGGAGGCCGGGTTGCCAGGCTTCTTCTAGTCTATCAACTTCACTTTCCTGAAATTCAGGGATGCAGGCTGGTGGCCAGTGGGTGAAGGATGATTCACTAATATTTTATGTCATATAATATGTTATGAATTTTAGATAACTTTTTTATTTTATAAATGAGCAATTTCTTATAAAAAAAGGGCATTTAGTAACTTCCCTTGAAGGAAGCATAAGTTCTGATGAGAGGGTTTACATTGCTGCAGGGCAATGATTGACTAAAAGTGGGCTAAACTGATGTCCCCATTATCCACCCAGCATGCTCAGATGACTTCCCCCCTCTCCTGTCCAGTAGTGTATGTCCCCTACCTAGTGTTTGGAGCTTTACTTGTCTGCACCTTGAAAATCTCTGCCTTGTTGTAGCATCTGTGTCATGTCCTGAGGTGCCTTGATAACTCATGCTTGTGAATTTACACAGACTTTGGAAGTTGGTGCCTTATTAGTAGTACTTACTATGTTCCAGGCAGTGCTCTAGGAGCTGTAGAGCACTTAGAGCTTTAAATCACATAACAACTCCCTGGGGAAAGTAATAATGTTACCATTATTCTACAGATAAGGGAAACTGAAGCATAGAGGTTAATAGCCAAGTCGTGTATAATTTTTTATTTTAGTCCAATTCCTTCCTAGGAATATGAAGTACTTCAGTGTCTGCAGAGTTGCCCCATCCCACACACTAGTGTAAGGGGCCAACCTATGAGCTTGTACTTGACCAAGGGACAACAAAGATGAAACACAAAGAGACAAAATAGGTTAAAACGCGCGTGTGCGTGTGTGTGTGTCAGGGGGCCCTTGTCTCTCTTTGACAAAGAGCCCTAAGTGACTGGTACACCTTGGGTTTATTCACTCAGAGGCACAAACAATCAGAGCAAAACAGAATTCATCTGTCTCCAACCATCCATGGTACATATCCAAGTAAACAACAGGATCCCAGCTGTATTCCTTTTCCCTGTAGCGTGTCAGCACGCACCCATGCCACCTTTCTCTCTAGTGCTCATAGAAGAGGCCAGTTAGGCCTTAATCTTCCTTTCTGGTCTCTCACACACCAGCATCAATTTCTCATTTTCAGTGAACTTTTCTGTTCCATCCCAGTCACTCACATCTGGGTACACTGGGCTATGTCAACATAATGAGTGGGTTTACCTTAGATAGTTGAACTATGAATCTCATCTTGTAACCACAGACTCATATCTTGCTAAGTTTTTAATCTAATCTTGAACATGACAGAACTCTCCAGAACCCTAAAGACTTCATTTTTACCTGATCTATCAACCTCTTGATTTTCTTTTACCAAGTCTGGTTCCCACAGTGATCCCACAACTCACATGTCACTAATAGCCACACCTCTCGTCTGCCCTTTTCTAACATGCTTGTTCAGGAGCAACTTCAGGCAATTTCTACAATTCACCTTTTCTGTCTCCCTGGATTGGTGAGAAAAGATAAGACTGCAATTTTAAGATTTCCAGTTGCCTGCCTGTCGGGGATGTGTATTTGTGGGTGTGGTCTTACCTGGAGCTCAATGGCTTTGGCATTTTTTTTTTGTTGTTGTTGTTTATGCTTCTTTCTTTTTATTCTACCTGTCATCCCTTTCTTCACCTGGCCAGCTCCTGTTTGTTCTTCAGCATCAAGAAACATTTACTGGCCTCCTCAGTCCCCCCCATAACTCCTTGCAAGTAACTCTATTAAAATTCTTATCACTTTAGTTATTATTTATTTGCATTTTTTGTAAACAGGTGATATATTCCCTGAGGGGTCCTTTATGCCTAGAACATGGTGCCTATTGCTGCAATTATGGAGTTTCCTCAAAGAATTAAAAATGGAATTATCACATGACCAAGAAACCCCTTTTTGGGGAGTATATATCCACAGGAAATAAAATCAATATACTGAAGAGACTTCTGCATTTCTATATTCACTACAATATTATTTGCAATAACCAAGACATAGATTAATTTCAGTGTTCATTTACAGATGAGTAGATAATGACATGTGATACGAACGTGCAGTGGATAATTAGTAGTTTAAAAAGGAAGGCAATCCTGTTGCAATGATATGGATAAACTTGGACTACATTGTACTAAATGAAAGAAACCAGATACAGAAGGAAAAATACTATGTGATCCAAATTCATAAAAGTAGAGAGTAGAATGGTGGCTGCCAAGGAAAGGGAGAGGGGGATTAGGGATTATTGATCAAAGAGTATGAAGTTTCAACTACACAAGATGAATAAGTCTTGAAATAATGACACTATATTGTACCTGTAAACATTTTCTAACAGGGCAGAATTTTAGTTAGCTGAATTTACCATAAACATCAAAACAAAAATAAGTGGGCATGAGGAAACTTTGAAAGATGCTGGACATGTCTGTTACCTTGATTGTGGGGATGGTATCATGGGTGTTTGTGTAGGCTCAAACTCATCCAGTTACACACATTAAACATGTGCAGTTCCTTGCATATCAACTGTATGTTAGTAAGACTATTAATTTTGAAAAGGAAAGCTAATAATTTTTTGAGCTGTGTTTACATTCTGGGGAAGAGGTATGGTTGAGCAAACAAAAGGGAAAAGAATGGAAGGAGGATGAGGTAGAGACAGATTGAAGAAAAGATGAAATAACGGACTGGGTCCAGATGATGAATCACTTCAGTATTCTTACACAAACTGGGAATAAGGTCATTCATTCGGAAAATAAAGGGGTATCAGGAAAAAGGAGAAAACCTAAAGTAGCTCCTCTGGACAGTTGGCCTGGGGTGAGAGAAAATGAGTAGCAGATGGACTGGATCTGCATGGGTAGCATTCTGTGGCCTTATAGAGAAGCAGAGAAATTTTTGCTTATACAGATGGGGATAGAAGTCATAGACACAGTGAGAATCAGGGAACCAGTGAATCACAGAATAAAATTAAAGAGTGTTAGAGCTAGCAGGGCATGATAGTACATGCTTGTAATCCCAGCACCCTGGCAGGCTGAGTCAGGAGGTTTACCAGTTTGTGTCCAGCATAGGCAATTTAGCAAGACCCTGTCCTAAAATAAAAAAGTAAAAAAAGACCTGGGGATGTAGCTAGTGTTAAGGTCCTGGGTTCAATCCCCATTACAAAAAAACAAACGAACAAACAAACAACCAAACTAAAAGAATGTTAGATCTGTTAACAAGTGGAAGTTTTCCTTAGGATAGCCCAGGGTCTCATTTAGGTAGGGAGCTGGTAGCAAATGAGGAGTGAAATAGTATATTAAAGTTGGTTGCAGGCAGTAGAAGTGGCTATAGTTGACTTTAACAAAAAGGGACTATATTAGATGTGGGGACATTTTGGAAGTAAAAGGAAAGCTGAAGAGTTGGGCTCAGAAAGTTGGAGTCAGGGTGCTCTGCAGACACAGGTGGAAGGAATTGATGCAATGCCTCTAGGGCCCTGCTATAGGGTGAATGATCCAGCCATTATCCATATGTATATCTTTTCCTGCACTCAAGATTCAAATTGTTAGAGGTAAGGAGTAGATTAATTTGTCAGGTATAAATTGATAGATCATCTTACCCTGGCAATCGCCTTTACATTACTGTATATATATACATATATATATATCCAACGATGATCAACCTAAAAAGAAGAAAGGTTTATTTTGGCTCATTGTTTTGGAAGTTTCAGTCCATGATAAGTTGGTGTGTTGCTTTTGGGTTGGTGGTGAGGCAGAATGTCATGGTGGAAGTGTGTGGAGGAGGAACCTCTCACCTCATGGCTTGAAGTGCAAAAGAGAGAGGACAAAGAGTCTTAATAGTTCCGTCATGGGCAAACTTCCAGTGACCAGAAGACCTTCCATTAGTTCCTGCCTTCTAAATGTTCCCCTATCTCCCAATAGCACCACACTGAGGACCAAACTTTAACACATAGGTCTTTGAGAGACATTTTTCAAACTACAACATTCAAAAAGATACATACAATGAGAGAGAGAGAGAGAGAGAGAGAGAGAGAGAGAGAGAGAGAGAGAGAGAAATGTTGAGGAGGTGGCGTTTGATCCTGTCTTTAAATGCTGATACATGAAGCTGTTACTTACATGCTGTTTTTATATCTGACATTTGATATATGTGTGAGCCTGCACTGTTGTGTGGTCTGTAAAAGAGAAAATGAAACATAAATACATTGGCTTTGACCTTGAGACCATCAATTAAGCCCAAACAGGTTTACGAAAGAAGCTTTTAGTTTCTTAAAGATATTAATATTGCCTAGAGTACTGAAAGAGCAGAGCCCCAGACCAATTACATCTCATTTTATGAGCCTTGGCAAGGATGTATATTTGATTCCTCTTGTTTATCCTCACAGAGTCCTTATTTTTCCATAAATTAAGACCAATCAGTCATAGGAACATGAGATTCCATTTGTAATCTCAAATGACTAATGGATTGAATTTTGGTTCTTCAGTTCAAATTCTGATGCAACAGAATAGTAGCTATGTGTAATTAGCAAATGGACCCTGTTAGGTCTGGCCATGTGTATGTTCAGCCTCCACTGTGGGGTTTTTTAAGGAGCTAATACTAAGCATGTTCACAAAAGGGGTGAGACTAAAAGGCTAACCATGCTTTCCCAAAATCCACCTCCAAACCAGCTGTATGAGAGCATCTGATTCAGAGATAATGCTTTGAGACTTTGCTAGCCTGTAGCTTGTAGGATATGCTTTTGCCAGAGAAGCAAACATGCTTCTACTGTGTGCTCTGTCTGGTGCCTTGAAATGTACACCCTTCTTTCCAATAACCCCTTATTCCAATGTCAGCACTTGCACAATGGGTTTCTTAATATAATTGTGTAGGTTGATGCCAGATATACTTCTTGAGCTCAGAGTAGAAAAACAGGAAATGGTAAGATGGAAAGACAAGTGGGGTGGAGAGTTACATAAGGTTAACATTAGCAAATAATTTAGAAGCAAACCTATACTTCTTTGTTGCTGAATATTCAAGGCAGCAGGATTTGCATTTTTGGTTAGCACATGCAGTAATAACAGCTTTCTATCCTGTCACAATCAGAGAACTTTCAATCCCAGCTCTATTTCTTCTGCTTCTTCTTAGCAGGAGACTTCCTTTAGGATAAGAACATAGAGACCCTAGCTCACAGTGCAGAAAACTAACTAAATAGACCATCTAGTGGCAAGGGGTGGGAGAAGAGATTTACAACATTCCATCCTGGGCTTTTAAACCAAGCACCTATAATAACTCTTAGACTCACCTTGGAGTCTTAACTCTATAGATATGTTCTTTCCATTTCTTTGTTAGAGATAGGCCAAAGTAAGTCATTACATTTACTGATACCCTCTAGGTATGCAGCAATTTATGGGAGAAGGAGATGAGACAAAGAACCAGCACTGGACATGATCAGTATATCTGAGAAAACCCAAAATCCAGGCCTGTTAGGATTGACTGTCAGTGAGGGGTTTCCAGCAGACTACTACATGATATCTGCATTTCCAAAAGGTCATCTGGAATGCAGATGAGCTCAGAAGTAGGAAGAGTGTGTTGGAGGCAAGAATGTGGTTTGGATAAATGCAGCAGCAAAAGGGATGGATGGACAGAGTAGCCTGATGAGACACTTTGGAGACACAGACTTAATGATTCACCAGATGTGAAGGCAAGAGTGGGGGAGTCTGTCAAGCTTTCTACTCTTGGTGCTGTACTCCAAATTGATGAGGACAGAAGCTAGAGCCAGTTTAGGAGGAGCAATTTTGATTTTGATGTTACTATAAGACATCCAGCAATGCCCAATAAAGAGATGGGATGAAGGATCTAGAGACAGCAGAAAATTGAAGCCGAGAAAGATCTAGGAATCACCAAGATAAAGGTGAATCAGTGCAACAACTGCTTCAAAACTGTCATTACAAGTATTTTCCTAAAATGGCAGTTATGATCATAAATATTTTCTTTGCTACCAGCAGCTACTTCTTTCCACAGAGACCTTGAAAGAGATGAAACAGAGGAAACAAGCCCAAACAATCAACAGAAGAAGCCAGGATTATGACTATACCCGCATCCTGTGTATGATAACAACAGAAGTTAATATTCAGCCGACACAGCTTCTTGGCTGGTAAGGACATTGTTTTAAAAGTACATGTTACAGTGGAACTTGCTTTGGATAGAAGCAGCATTTGTGGAATGACTGGCTTGTGAAATACTGCTACTGCTATTTGGCCAGGGGCTTTTCATGCTTTGAGGTGCCTAGGCCATTGGAAGTGCAACTGGTGAGAGCTACTTTCTTTGGGGCTGAATGTGGACAGGTGCAGAGGTCCAATGTTATGTACTCATGGGGCATTTGGGTGTTTGGATGCTAAAGTGTATCAATGTGCATTGACTTTCTGGGGATAAGAATAGCATCAAATTTTAAGCAACTCACAAAGTTGGAGAACAGTTGAAAGTGAAGATCTTCTAAGTACCACTGACAAACTATGGAATTTTCTCTCTACCTTGGAATACTAGTGTGCTCAGTATATTTTTGAAAGAAAATAAATATCTATTTTGAGGTCTGGTAAGAGTTTGAGATCAGAATGCCTGTTTTCTGTGCTTCATGTGTTGTGAGGTTATTTCAAAGTACACTTGACACATCCTACAAAGCTAACACTAAATAGTGCCTAGACTCAGCACACAAATATGCCTTCCTGCAGTTGCTCCATTTGAGAAAGACCATGATGAATGTAGGATTGTGGATCATACACCCATAAAGATCATCAGCATTATTTGAGACTTAAATTACTACATCGATGGGTCATGGATGGCATATAAGAAACCACCTAAACTTCACGATGGAGTCCTCCAGCAATATCTGGTAGTTTTCTTTTCTTTCCTTTTTTAAAAAAATCTTTTCTTTTCTTTTTTTTGTCTGGAATTGAACTTAGGACCTCGTGCTTGCCAAGCAGGCACTGTACCACTGAGCCTCCAGCAATATCAAATGAAGTATTTAGGAAGGTTTTCCAAATGACCCTACTCAACGAACTAGCATCTCTATGTATTACAGAGACACAAAGGGAATTTCTACTGCAAAGCCTGTCTGCTACATACAGGTACAAATCAGAGAATCCAGAGATGATGCCACAGGTCAGGTGCCATGAAATGCCCTCAGTAGGATGCTGTGCAGTCTCCTGAGGCTGTGGAGGAGACTGGCTTGGTTCTTGGGAGGTAACTCTAATGAAAAAATTTCTGGGCTATTTCTTCCAAGGGATCCATGCAAGGCTGCCTCCCAACTGGCCTTTTAAAGACCACAAACAGCAGAAAAGTCATGTGGTAACCAGCATCTAGAAGCTGGGGACTCTCTTAAAAGGTTAAGAAGCAAACAGGAGACATGGATTAATCTTCATAGTATAGAGAGTGTCTGATTTAGAAGGGACATCAGAGATCACCTTGTCCTAACCTTTTCATTAACAAGAGAGATAAAGCGACTTGCCTGACACAGTCTAGACAGTGGCAGAGCTGGGACTGGAAATGTAGGTGGCTCCTCTGTAAGCCTGAGGCTGTCCTGTTCTTTTAAACTCGATTAAGGGAGGAGTGGAGGAAGAAGGCGTATAGCATTAACACGGGGTAATTCACATTTAGGCTCCACTCGGTCATTTGTAGGTAGGTCTATGATATGGACATAGCCCTGCATGTCCTTCTGAATGGGTCCCCCAAATGGGGATAAGGAGCTGTTTCAGGGGTGCCATTCACTGAATTTCCCTCAAGTCACTTCTTATCTTTTCCATTATGACTGTGGTATAAATAGTACTAAATTGTGGTGGTCAAATTGTTGTCAAGAGTCAGAGTACAATCACCAAAACAGCTTCCCAGAGGTTGGTGTTGGAACATGTACGGGGCAGCAGGGTCTTCTGAGTGCAATGAGTGGGCTGAGTCTTCTGGTAGGTGTGCTCTGCTCTCATTGGGAAAACAAAACAACCAAATGATTGCTCTCATTCAGTCACAACACAATTCCTAGCAGTTAACCCTCGGAGATGCTCAGATAGATTTAGGAAAGAAAAATGTAAGTTTCCTCCTTTTACATTGAGTTTATTGGGAATAACTGGGAAGAGTGCATAATCATAAAAATCAGAATATTGTAACACACTGAAATTTGGTATAGTTCAGGTCCTTTGAGAAGACTTCAGAATACCTCTGAAAATTGTTATCAGTGGTTTTGTGTTTTCCCATGGCTCCAAGCTAGCTGCTCTTTGTTGCAGGGAGTGAGTGTTTATTTCAAAGTGCTGTCTTTCCTCCTGACCTTGTCTGGATGATCATTGTTATGCTTGTATGGAAACACCTATGCCAAGTTCAAATGTAATACTTACTAACCCTCTTATGAAACCCCCTCAATTATCTTTGTGGATGCAGAATCTTTTAAAAACCTGGAGTGTTGTGCTCTATTTGTCACAAGACAACTGTCCAGATTGATGCTGCTTCTGATAGGGGTGCTAGCAATTGTGAGTCACTTGCAGTATTCCGCAGCATGGTGGAGGTGACTCCCAGGACACAAAGGTCTTGTGGTAAATTATACCTGAACTTTTACGATTTCACCTTGTTAGAATCTATAAGTACTTCTGTGCATCTTCTAAAAGTCATGTTTTCCTTCTGGCCTAATGTTAACAAGTTCTGTATTATTATTAGTTTTTTCTTTATATTTTGAAATGTTTTATCTGGTCCTCCTTATTTTAGATTTACTTAGAATTTATAGGAGTAAAGAAAGATAATAAGTAACTATGATTAAGTGCCTGCCACTTGCTAGTCCTCAGTTGGTAAATACAGGTCACATCTCCCACAACTCTCTTTTCTTTTCTCTTGGCAGACATTATTAATCAATCACGACTCTCTTTCACTGAATCTGGGTAGTAGGCCAATAAACCACTGTCAATTGATCTGGATTGTACATAAGATGAGTTATTATTCTAAGCATTTCATATTTTTTAACTTCATTTCATCCACATAACGAAACATTCAAAGTACCCACATTGTTTTCCACAATTGTGCATATTGAAACAAAAATTATGTAAATAAGTTGCCAACCATATTCACCTAATCTATACTTAAATTTTTGGACAAGAATTAGCTGTTTATACTACTTTATACAGATTGCTATCTACAGACAGGGCTTTATTTGGCTTCACTATCAAAATCCATTGTCAAATACAGACAGTCCCTTACTTTTGAGGATATTTTGTCCCAAAAATTCAGAAGAACTAGGGATGATAATATTTAGCATTCACTTAACACTTGTTACCTGTACCCCTTGGGACTTTAGGAATAGGGCAATACAGAAGAAACCAAACAAAATAGAATCTCTTTTGCTTTAGCTTATCTGTTCATTCATTCCGCAATTATTTATTGAGTTCTTAGCACTGTGACAGGCATTAGGTAGACAGTGGTGAACTAAATAGATATGATTCATACTCTTATAGAACTTCTGGCCTACTGGGACAGACTGACATTAAACAAATAGGTCCAGATAAATAATATGGTTATAAACGAATGCATTCTAAGAGGATGAAGAACAGAGACCTCTGATAGAGAATAACAAAGCGAAACTTAAATTTCATTGGGTATGTGATGAATACTTTTCTAAAACAAAGATATTTAAGCAGATCACTGAAGGACCAGTAGGAATTAGCAAGGAAAAAATCTGGAGACTAGCGTTTAGGAAGAAAGCACAGCATACAGGAAGACTCTGAGTCAGAAAAGGGTTTGACTTGGTTAAGAGGGCTTCACTTGCTTCTCTAGGAGTTTTGTCCTCATTTTGTTTGTCCGTGCTAAAGGAGAATGTGATAAAATTATGCTAAGGACTACTTTTTTCAGATGTTGGCAAATAACAGGAAAGGTGGCTTTGCTTGGAAAACATACACAACTTTATAAGACATAACAGATTCAGTTCTTCCTAACTGCAAGTTCTGTAACTGAGGATTTAACCAACCATGAAGTGAATGTTTTAAAAACTGCATCTGTGCTGAAGATGCACGGACATTTTGCCACATCATCATTCTCTAAACAATAAAATATAACAATCTTCAGCATTTACATTGTGTTACATATTAGATGTAATCTAGAGATGGTTTAAAATATATGGGAAGGTTATCTTGTATTACTTTGTTTAAAGGACTTGAGTGTCTTTAGATTTTGGTATTCACAAAGTGTTTTGAAACCAATTCCTTGTATATATGGAGGGATTCCTGTACTCACAGCCTGCATAGCTATTTTGTAAAATGATTTCTCAGGAATATACCAAAGTCCAAAGTAGAAAATTTATCTTGAGCAATACTGTACCCTTCCGCCAACAGTGATATAATATGAAATATGTATTTGGTTCCCTTTCTCCCCTATTCCTGAAAAGCAGCTCCTTAAACTTGTAATTTCTTGAATGATGTGTTTATTTTGCTCAAAGATCCTGAATCTCTTAGCATTTTCTGAGTGATAAGAGTATCTTTTATTCTAATAGGTAATTCTTGGTAGACTTCAGGTAATTTTAGATGAAGATGATCATTAGAAAAATCAACTCATGACTAGAAGTCTGAGGCTTTCAAACTTCGCTTGCTCAGAGAATGTTAATCCAAACTCCACAGGACAGCAGCCTTTGCTCTTGGAACCATTCCAGACTTTGGCCTATGTACCTCTTCATCTGACTGTTTAATTTTATCCTCTTTAATATACTTTATAATAAGCTTTTAAATTATTTTATAGTAAATAATTTCCCTTACTTCTGTGAGCTATCATAGCAAGTTAACAAACCTGAGCAACTTATCAAACAAAAGCTCCAATTTGTAGTCATGCTGGACAGAGGTGTGAGTACTCTGGGCACCCAATACGTACCTGCAGCTGCCTTCTGATGTGGAGAGTCTTGTGAGACTGAGTCTTTAACCTGTGGAGTCTGCCCTAACTCTGGGTAGTGTCAGAATTACATTAAGTTTTAGGATACCCAGCTGGTGTCCACAGAGAACTGGAGAATTACTTGATCTGGAAAACTCACCCATTTGGTATCATAAATGTCATAAGTAGAGAAAGTTTTTCCTCTCCTACATAGGACACAGTCCACGAAGCTTGTAAAAGCTGATCCTGTACAGTGGTTTCAACAGAAATGGAGAGACTGCACACAGCCTCAGTTGTCTGTTCAAGTCATGGTATGCTGAATTGATCACATGCTAGATCTCATGCTAGATCACAAGAATGACCTGGTGCCCAGAGGGGGCAAAGAGGAAGATCAGCTAGTTGATGCCAATTTTGGTGGCAGGGGACTTGGATAGTAATAGGCTTACTTTTAAGCAAATATGAGTTTAAAATGTAAATATAGTTTAGAAAATATAAACATAGATATTGGTGAAAGATAGATGACATCATGATTTCAAAGAAGATTCAAGCCAAAATACAGATGAAAACTACAGGAACCAACTATGATACATCCTATAAACAATGAAGTAAAACTCAATAAATGAGAAAATAAGTAATAAATTAAACATAAGATTAATAAATAATAAAACATTTATTTAAATAAGTTGATGAGAGATACAGGATAATGCACATGAAGAGACCTATAGGTCTAAGAACACAATTTAAAGGAGAAGTGTCATTTATAGAATTTAAAATAGCAACAGAAGTTATAAACAAAAACAAAATTAACCTGAGAGACAACTAAGTCATACTACAGTGATTATTTCATCTAACAAATTGTATATCCAGAAATACTTTTATCACCCTAGATACTGCCTATTAAGGAAAGGTGGTTAAGATAGTAGTAGGACAAGGAAGTAAGAATAAATGAGATAACCTCTAATGATGAAAATATCCAGAGCCTCAGAGACAGATGTTCAGGACGTGAAAGATCGTCTCATCTATGTACGTGAACAAGCACGACACAACAATTATGTAAATAACGACATAGGAAATGAATTTTATTTAGATAGTACAAATGTAGTTGCAAGAAATAATACAGAGAAACTTTGTGTACCCTATATCCACTTTCTTCCAATGATAATAACTTGTAAAAATGTGTACTATAACAACCGGGATATCAACATTGATATAATCCACTGATTTTATTTGGATTCCCCAAATTTCACCTGTCATTCTGGGGATATAAAGGCACTGAAACTAACACATAAAAAGGAGATCCACTCACTTGGACTGATTCCAGAGCTAAGCACTATACTAAGTTGATCACCAAACTGCCCATCAATATGTTGATCCATGATTGGGCAAATGCTTAGGGCAATGCTAACTTGGCAAAAGATATTTCTCAACTGTCAGCTGAATCTCCATGTGAAATTCCTCCCTAGGCAGGCACAAATGATGTGCTTGATAAGCAGTGGTCAACAATGAGGCCCTAGACCTTGACAATAAGTACACATTGTCCAAAACATTGTGAAATCAGTGTATTCTGTTCAAAATTAAAAGCATAGCATGGGGTGAAGGACAGACGGTGGCACCATGTTGTCTTTCTCAGAGAAGTAACTAGCTTTCTATTGTAACTGAAACTAGGATGGGAACATTAATCTAAAAATAATTACAATTACCTTTGTGTAGCAGTGAATTATTGTTGTCAAAGGGCACAAGAGCAAAGTAGTTAGCTGCCTGGTTACACTATGATGTGGTGAGTGGCAACTTGCAGAACAAGGTACAGGTATCTAGAGACAAGTCTATAGTACTCTGTTATGCTCAGCCAAGAACATACACGGAAATTTAATGTTTGCAAATGGCCTTTATTCAGCGTCCAGTGTGACTCGTTCTGAACACTGAAAGGAAGGGAACATTAAAAATAAATTTCCAACACAGGAAATTACAAATACGCTGGGGATTTGTACTCATGAATTTCAGAGGGGGACATTACTAGTAATCAAGCCCCTGATTCATGTGCTCATGGGCTGATTCAAGGGTTTCTGAGGTGAAGCTCTGGTTTGGGGTGCTCCTCC
Source organism: Dasyprocta punctata (assembly GCA_004363535.1). NCBI lineage: Eukaryota > Metazoa > Chordata > Mammalia > Rodentia > Dasyproctidae > Dasyprocta > Dasyprocta punctata. The sequence goes on along the minus strand of RJWM01027904.1, from coordinate 9,763 downwards.
TGAGTATTGGATGCATATGTGTTCCTTTTCACAGTTTTGGGTCTGTGGTTGATCAAAACCTAACCAAATCCAGACATTTAAAGAATAGCTTATTTTATCTCTTTAAAGTAGTATTTTCAGACTGTTTAGATTTACGTTCCCTTGTGATAATCATAAAAACTCACTTTCTCCTACATCCATCTGAATCTCACATGAATGACTTTTCCCTTTGACTGTTTCCCCACAAAGAGTTGTTGGTACTATAAAAAGGTAGATATTTTTAATATTTTTTAGAACTAAATTATTTTAAAATTGTGCATCTGCCTCTTGTTGCAGTTTGAGATCATGATTTGGGCTCTTGATTGTTGGGTTTTATTGCAGTTCATGTGAACAGGGGCACTAAAAGTCTGCTCCAGTGAAAACTTGAGTAAGATGCTTCCACTTTCCTTGTTTGGCTGAGTTACAAGGCAATATTTTAACTTATATAATCTTAGTGCTTTTCTCAGTAGCTGTTTTCTGATCAATAGGCAGCACCTTGACAATAAAGTTTAATATAAAATCTCACTGTGACCATTATTCTGATGTCAAGGAAAACATGACAAAAACACAACCTCGTTCTGTTCTTGTTCGTCTCCATAAATATTCTGTTTCGGAGTAGCACTAAGACAGAATGAACACTGTAATGCTGGCCCCAGTTCTCTATAGTGTGTGTGTGAGTAGACTCAAAGATGATGAGAGCTCAAAGGGGCCTTAAAGATCATTTAGTTGAGTTTGTTTGTTTGATTGGTAAAAAAAAACAAGACAAAATTAAACTTAGAACATGAATCTGACAATACTTCCAGTATAGAGTGTTCTATATATACCTTTGATCCTTCATCGTGCTCATTAATAATCAATTATTTTTAAGAAGACATATAAATTTTCAAAACATGTTCTTAAGTATGCATTCATAAAAATTGTGAGGTAGATAATTGTCATTTTCCTCATTTTAAAGATGAGAAAATGAGGCTTAGAGAGTTCATATGATGAGTCTAAAATTTAGTTCTCCAGGAAGCGGCAGAACTAAGATAGAATTCTTTTGATTGCAAAAACTGTTAGCATCTCCATTGTATGGTACAATTTTAGAAAAGCTAGGCAGATTGCTTCAGTCATCTTTGAATGGAGTGTATATTTTTATTTGCAAACTGCTTGTGTTTGTAAAAGAGGTAAGCAATGCAACGTGACTTTATGCATCCCGTGTCATAATGTCACGACAAACTGCAAGGCTGAAAATGACTCAGTGCTGTTGAGTGACTGGAGATTGAGTGCTGCCGCTTACTAGTTCTTTGATTTTGGGTGAGTTCTTTAAGCTCTCTCAACCCTCAGTTTACTTCTTTGAAGAAGTGGGACATTAGCACCCCAGTTATTCCTGGTGTCTAGAGGAGGGAGAAGAAGGGAAACAGAGGCTCCTGCAGGCAGTGCTTCTGGAGATTAGATTCTATAATTGTGCTTTAGGGCAAACTTGTTTTTGAGGCTACAAATTCTTAGTAATTCTAATAGTAAGAGATTGGAGGGTGATTTATTTAAGAATGTAAATAGCATTTGTAGATATTATATTAGCAAATAAAATATGACTTATTCCTAGGAAGCAGAAAAGTGCAGCAAACTGAAAATATGAATAAAGTATGATTAAAGGATGATAAATGAGAATCATGAAGTGAAATATCAGAAACAAGCTTTGATATGATGGTAGTTAAAATAAGTGCATGGGTTACCATCACTGTAGTAGGCTAAAATAGATGCTTTTCTCCCCTGGGTCCTGAGAATGTTATCTTATATGCCCCCTGTACTCCAAAACCTAAGAAAACAAAAACAAAAATGAAAATTCCAAAATAAAACAAAAGAGAGTGAAATGGACAAATTATAGATCATAAAGATGGGCTCTAAATGCTATCATGTGTCCTTATAAGACAGAGGTCTGGAAGGACCCCACCAAGAAGCCAGTTCACCCTTCTGGTAAGCCATGCAGACCACACTGGGCCCAGGAAGCGAGAAGCCAGATTGCCCTCCCTGTGAGCCCAGAGGTATGTGGGCTGAGAATCATGAACTGCTCCCCTCCCCGATAAGCAACCGGCTGGTTTGAAGGACAGGCTGAGTTGATAGCAACTGAGGTACAAAAACAATTAAAGGCTTATATTGTTTGATTGGCTTTGCAGGCCTGAGGTTGGTAGTCTGAGCATCTACTAGGATGATAACAGTTTGCAATATAGTAAATATAGGGAATTTCCTTCTGTCTTGTGTGTGTGTGTGTGTGTTTTTTGTTGTTGTTCTTTTTGAGACAGGGTCTCGATATGCAATTCAGGTTGACCTTGGGCTCACTTTGTAGCCCAGGCTGGTCTCAAACTTGCAATGATCCTCCTGCCTCAGCCTGCTGGGTGCTGGGATTACAGGAGTGTGCCACCATGCCCGACTTCTGTTTTGTTTTTGAAATCTACTATCAATGTCACTGTTTTGTTTTGTTATGATCTATTGTTTTGTTTTATTCAATGTTCTGTTTTGATTAGTTTTGTTTTGTTTTGTTTTGTTTGAGTTTTCTGTGCCTGGTGGAATGGACAAATGTTGTGAGGATAGCAAGATATATTATGGTAGCCATTACTGTTTTCTTATTATCCTACTTTGAGGTTCTGTAGCACTTTCACTGCTTTGTTTTGGTTGGCTTTACTCTGTTTTGTTTTGTTGAGTTTTATTCTCTTTAAATAAAAAAATAGACAGAGACAGAGGGAGATTTAATACACTCAGAAGGAAAGAAGGTAATGGAGAGAGAGATGCAGAGAGAGAGAAAGAGAGAGAGAGAGAGAGAGAGAGAGAGAGACAGAGAGAGAGAGAATTGGAGTGATGTGGCTATAAGCTAAGGAATATTAGCAGCCACCAAAAGCTAGAGAAGAGAAGGAATAGATTCTGTCTTCAAGCCTCTGGAGGAAGTATGGTGGGCCTGCTGATACCTTGATTCTTGATTTTGGCCAGTAAGCTGATGTAGGGCAGACTTCTCTCCAGAAATGTCAGAAAATAAATTTCTGTAGTTTTAAGCCACCAAATGAAGTAATTTGTTACAGAAATCACAAGAAATGAATACATGCACTAATTAGAAGAAGGACTCTCCCAGATAATAGAAACCTCCAGTAGTATGTTTTCCATGAGAAACACCGCAGAACTCGCAAGTCAAAAAGGAAACAATGAGCAAGAGAATTACAATAACAATAAAAATAGACATTAACAAAATCAAAAGCAATTATCTTGAAAGAATTAGAAAATAGCTGTAATGACTTTGACAAAAGGGAACAGAAAGCAGATAAAGTGGAAATGCAGATATATAAGAAAAAAAACTACAGATAGGACAGAGTAGAATATAATAAAAGAAAATTACAGGTAACAAAGTCAATATAGTTGATTGTTAAAACTTGTTAGGGAGGTTGGCTTACTGTGTGGAAGAAGTACAACTGGATCCCTATTAACACCATATATTTGGATTCCAGGTTTCTCCATCTTCAAGTAAAGGGTAAAATTATACATATAATATAGGTTATAGCTTTATGAACTGCAGGTTGGAGAAGGCATTCTTAAATTCCCAGAAAGTGATCTAGAAGGCAAGAAACACATATTTTGATCATATTAAAAATACATACCTCTGTTCAAGGAGGAAACCATGAACAATGTAAGCAAATGACAGATTCAGAGAAGGTATTTGCAATACCCAAACTGACAAATTAATATCTGAAGCAAAGAATTTTGGATACTAACATGAAAAAGGAAATGTTTTCATTTTTCAATGGTAAAATGGGCAAAGGTTATGAGCATACAGTTCTTAGAAGATGAACCCTAAGAATCTAAAATGTTTCCTGGGAAATGCATGACCCCATTAATGTTTAGGGAAATGCAAATGAAAGCACAGTTTTCCTAGATAGTTGGGTAAAGTTAACCTAGGAGTGTGGGGCTATGGGAACCTTTATACATGGCTGCAGTTGCAGTTGTACAAACTCGTGGATCAATTCTGCAATGAAATCTGACAGAAATCAACAAATTGAAATACCTGGATCTCTCATGACCCAGTAGTGCTTTTTCCAACTATGTGTTAATCTGGAGAAAAATCTCAATAGGTCCATAAGTGGATGAAGATGCTCATTGTAGCATTGTTTATGGTAGCAGGAAGTCATAAGTAATCTAGATTTCTCTTGCTGGTGGAATGGGCAAGTAAAATGTGAAGGAAGTATATTGTATAATCCACAGAGTAGACAGATGCTCAGCAACATGGCTAGGCTTCTAGCAATGAATAATGCTTTTCATTATTATTTTTATTGCTGGCTACTTCTCATGGTTAAGGTTTCAATGTAGATCTTACTTCCTCTGAGAAACTTGCTGTGTTAAAGATGGATAAAAATTCTTGGTTTCTCTTTCCATTAAGAGATAGAGTCTAATTTCCTCCCCTGGGTTCTGGGATGATCTTCCTGATATCTTGATTACTAGATTGTGGTAAAATTTATTCTATGCCAGTCTGGCCCGAGTCTTTACGAAGTGAGATAGATTCGGCCCTTTAATCTTGGAGCCATGATTTGTCATGTAAGCAGTCAAGTTACTCTGCAGAACTATGATGTAAAGAAGCCCAAATTGTGTGGACAGAAGCAAAGGCATTCTAGGCAATGATTTAGGATGAGCCCCCAGATCCCAGCTGGCAAGAATGGCCAGCTATATGGACCTTGAAAACCCAGCCAATGTGAGTCTTTAGGTGGCTCCCACACTGGTTGCTGTCTTACTGCAATATATGATGGAGTCTGTGATGGTTGATTTTGTGTGTTAACTTAGTTGGACCATGATTGGATGTTTCTGTGATTTTGTTCTCTGGATGAAACTGACATTCAAATCATCATATTTTGAGTGAATCAGATTACCCATTGTAATGTGAGTGGGCCTCATCCAGTCAGATGAGGATCTGTGAACAAAGACCTATTTCCCTGAGCAGGGGGAAATTCTACCAGCAGATACCTCTTGGATTCAAATTGCAACTTATCTTTGGGTTCCAGCCCATCAACCTTTCTTCAGCTTTTGCATTTACCAAGTCTCCACAGTATGTGAGCCAGTTCCTTAAAATACTCCCCTCTGGGCCCCATATATAGACACATATCTTTTTGGTCTGTTTCTCTGGAGAACACCAATACAACCCCAAACAAGAAAGGCTCAGCTGAGTCCAGTCACCTCTAAGAACCATGCAATGTAGTGTCTCAACCTGTTCGCTGTTGCTATAACAGAATACCACAGATTGGATAATTTATAAAGAGAAGAAATAAATTTCTCGCAGCTCTGCAGCTTGGGGTGTTGAAAGTTAAAGGGTAAAATCTGGTGAAGGTCTCTTGTTGTACCATAACATGGTAGAGACCACCACAGGGCAAGATAGCACGTGCTTGAGAGAGAGAACGGGAGCAAGAAATCATGCTTGGAGAGAACTCACATTTGTAACAAGCCTTTCTTGCAGTAACAGAATTAATCCATTCTTGAGAGTAGCATCCTTTTGAGCTAATCACTTCCTAAAAGCACCACCTCTTGATACTGTTACAGTGGCAACCAAATTTCAACATGAACTTTGGAGGGGGCACTCAATAAATTATTTTAAGCCACTAACCTTTGAGTTTTTTTTTAATACATCAAGAGATAACTGAAGTACTTGCCTTGGTCACTTCAAGTGTACAACTGATGTCTGGTAGAGAGTCTGCTTTGGGAAAAAAAATCACTGAAAATTTTAATTGGCCAAAGAGTTTTGAAACTTCTTATATCTGCTCCCTACACTGTTATCTCCTGGCTGGTTCCACCAAAATGGTGTCTGGTATTTCCTTTAGAAATGGCTCACCCATTGAAAGCACTCCAAAGAACTGGACGAGGCAAGCCAAAAGCAGTGACAAAAGTTTACTTAAAAAGTGAGGGGTGAAGGAATAAAGGAAGAACCAGATCTGTAGCGTGGACTTGGGTTGAACAGAAAAGAAAGGGTAAAAGCAAAAATAAAAGAGATGCAGAGCAGGCTACGGTGAGGAATCAGGGCAGTGGGCTACTGGAGGTGCCTCATTTTTATATGCAGTCCGCATTTCATGGGAATCCGGGTAAAGTTCCACATATGGGGTCCTGACAATTATTTGGCACTGTCCTGGGATCTCGTAACTGACAGGTTCCATTTATTTCCCCAGCCAGCTTTGCCAGGTCCTATCCCCTATATCGCTACCTCTGGATCCTGATGCACACTTACAGCATTCCTCTTCCCACACAAAGGAACATCAGCTACCTTTATTTTTTAAGGCCGTTATTTTCCATGAAGTGAACACAATGAGTGCAGCTTGTATCAGGAAACCACTGGCTCCACAATCAATTTGTCACTGCCCACCTTCCCCCAAGGTACCTCTTCCCAGCTTCCATCATCTTTCTGTTGCCAGGAGTTGAGGACAGGCTTCCATGCCTTAAGTTTTTAGTGGATCCCATTCATCATCCCCAGTTGCTGCGTTAGCTTCAGGGGTGGTTAGACAGCCAGTGGATGCACTTGGCCTTGGGTACAGGTATCTAAATGAACAGATGTCAGAGGAATTGGTAATAACAGGTGTGCCTCATGAACTTGGCAGATGATTCCTTTTTGAGGAATGCACTTTCGGTGAGTGAAATCCCTTATACTGACTGAAACAAACAGAAATTTTGTTGTTTTTATCATTTGGTGACAAACAATTTTCTCCAACAGGTGAAAGGGAGAGCTGCTTAGAAAACCCAATGCTTCTTTAGCCTATGCCTGACACACTGCTCCCCACTGAGGGCTCACTGAGCTTCTCACCCTTCTGTCGTAAATTCTGTTTGCTGGCACACATTCCTTTTGTCTGCTGGTACAGGAGAGAACGTTGAGGACAGTCCTCAGGCTTTTGATTTCTTTTTTACAACCTCCCTCTGGAGGTAGCTCAGTTCACAGTTAAATATTTGTGGGTTTGAAAATTATGCCTCTACTTTTTCTTCTCTTGATTCCCTTCACAGCTATGAACTGGAAAAAAGTTTTGAAGAGTATGGATTTTAAGAAAAGCAGATAGGAGAGCAAAGGGAGTTTTTAGAAATATTGCCAAGGGCTCTGCATTCTCTCCAATTACAAAGACAAACTCATGTTATTTTGAAACTACTCTTTTGCAGTGCTCTGGTGGGTTGAGTTACAGCTTCTCAATGTTACACAAAGTTTGTGTGGGAAGTGAGTGAACTGGCTTGGAGGGGAAGCTATGGGGCCATCCCATGAACTCAGTCTTCAGTCTACTGGTTTCTTGACACGGTAACAGCTTTCAAAGAAACTATGTTCCACTTCTTGGTGGTATTCTAGATAGGGTGCTGGATGAAGACCTAGAGAAAAGTTGTTGTATTGGAAATTTCCATTGCTCCTGCAAGACATTTCCACTCTAGATAGATGTGAGTGGGGCTTGGTAGGAGTAGCCAGGACAGCCCTCAGTGAGCAACGGGGACTGTGCTGCTTCCGCTGTTGTAATTGGCACGTCACATGATGTGGGAGATTAGAAATCTCTGGAGTTAGGAGCCGAGCTTTATTCCTGTGATACAACGCTCTTGTTATATTATTGAATCACTACCTTGCCCCTGGGTAGTTTCCTTATTTCTGGAAGGGATAAAAGAACTTATGATTGGCATCAGAAGAACACATGGTGAAGGTGTGGTAATCTCTCTTTACTGCCTACGGACACCTGTCTGCCTCCGCACAGAGCTGCTACTGCTTCTTGACTGCTCTGTTCCTTCCCTGATGGTAACCAACCTGACAGTAGGACAGATGTTTGTTCAGGGTAATATCTTTGTGTCGGCTACACTTCAATGCATTTGACGTGTGAGAAAGTGTTCCTTCTCTTGTTTCTGTGGTCCCCCCCCGCCCCCCGCCTTCTTTCTTGTTTCATGTTTTTCTTCCCTATTTTGTTTGGATGACTTAAGACTACTACTATGTCGAGGCATGGTGGTTCAGCAAAGCTGCCTGGGGAAAGTACATGTTACTGTCAACTTCTGGAGTGCTCAGTGAGGGGAAGAAAGACCTGGGCTGGCTGACGCACGCGGAGGAAGTGGAGCGTGTCTTGATGTCACTCAATCTGCACCACTGGGCCTTCAGATCTGTCTGCTGCCCTTATAACTTAATGTTCTGCGCAGCCCAGGTCCGAATTTGTCAGTAAGGACAGTAAATTGCTAATGACTGCTGGCCTCTCCCTATTCTTAAGTTATCTGCTAACACAAAGAGACAGATTCATTCAATTTGGAAAATGTTAATAAGATGCCACAAATATGTTCCGAGAGAATAAAGGCAAAGCTTTTGCAAATGACTGTATCATTCTAAAATTGAATTCAGACTGTCCCTGTTTGTGCAGGTGAATTAAAAGACTATCAAGACCTTAAATGTTTCTATTAACCTAATTAAACCGTGTCTGAAAGGAGAAGTGGTAAAAAGGAAAGGCATTCATGCTCCATCAAATGAACTTCCAAGACAGAAGCTAATGAACACTCACTCTCCCAACCCTGAACAGTGGTTCTCATAATCTGATTGTATTATTTGGATAATACTGATTTTCTGAGATTGCAATGTTCCTTGAAGGATGTTTGGTCCATTTTTTACTTTGTGGGAATAAATTTTACTATTTAGAATCCTAGATTCCTGATGGCAGTGGTGTTTCTCTCACCTCCTTCCCCTCCAGTTTGTGAGCCATATCACTGCTTGCTGCTAGAATCTTTCTATGAAAAGAGAGGGAAAGCAGATAGGAGAAACAAAATTAGTTTTGAATCCTGTGAACACTTAAATCTTGTTGTAAAAAAGTACCTTACATAAATTCTTAAACTGAAGTTTGGTGGACGATAAACATTTCAGTTGTTTACTTTTTACCCAAGTGGTAGTATGGGTACTGCTGGTCAAAGTCATTATCCAGTTACTACTGTTTTATGCCCTTTGGTAAGAGGACTCTGAAGTCAATGTTTTTTAGAATATTGTATAAGAAAAACATTCTCCTCTCCTGACCAACTTACAGTATTTCTGTAAAAATTTATTTATGCATTTATGTAATGCTTTTTTATACTAGGAAATGAGTAACTTGTAAGTTACCTTATTCCGTTTTATTGGTCTTTGCTACATGGACCATGTGTAATTTTAGGGGTGGTTTTCCAGTATCTGAGGTATTTACTTCTTTTTTTAAAATTTTATTTAAAAGAAAATAGACACAGAAGATAGAAACAAAAAGCATGAAAGACAAACAACAACAACAACAATGACAGATCTGATACAATTACACTGTAGGTTTACACTCTGAGGTGGTTGAAGTTTGACAGTAGTTACAATATTACATATCATTACCTTCATAGGGGTTGATCGTATTGACAGACATAGACACGCAAGGTTTATCAATTCAGGAATATTAATTTTCTTTTTCTATAGCTAATGTACCCAGCAATACAGGTTTTTTTTAGCTGTCTTATTTATGCATATTTATAAATTTATGTCTTTTTCTTTTTCCCTTCCTTTCTTCCTTTCCCCTTAGAGTAACTCTTGTTATCATTGAAATAACTACTCATAATATCAGGTCTAATATAATCAAGCTAAATAGTTCAGAGTGAAGCCTATAAAGGATAAAAGAATGGTCATACTTAAGAGAAACAAAAAAGCTAAAGGATTCAACTAACAACAACAACATATCCTATACTGTAAGATTATAGGTTTAAGACTTTAGATGGTTGGAATTTTACAGTGGTTGCAACATTGTATATTACC
>RJWM01027903.1:0-26238 GCA_004363535.1 Dasyprocta punctata | reverse complement strand
AGACGTGGACCTCAGAGACAGAGACGTGGACCTCAGAGACAGACGTGGACCTCAGAGACAGAGATGTGGACCTCAGAGACAGACGTGGACCTCAGAGACAGAGATGTGGACCTCAGAGACAGACGTGGACCTCAGAGACAGAGACGTGGACCTCAGAGACAGAGACGTGGACCTCAGAGACAGACGCAGCCTTCAGGGAGACATGGGGCAACATCTCAAAGTTGTGGACAGAAAAGCATTCTCAAAGATGTCAGTGCTACACAAATGACCTATACATTCAATGCAATCCCTATCAAATTACAATGATTTGTTTTTCAGAAATAGAAAAACTCATCCTAAAGATTTATAAGGAATCTCAAGGAACCGTGACTACCCAAAACAACCTTGTAAAAGGAGAATACAGCTAGAGTTCTCACACTTTTAGATTTCAAAACTTCATTAAAACTACAATAATCGAAACAGCCTGGTGCTGGCAGATAGACACAGAGCAGAGGCCAGCAACAGGTCGCAGCCCTCGCGCCATGGGGAAGGGCAGCCTTCACAGTCGGGGGGCACAGAGATGCCACCACATGCAGGGCTCAAAACTGGGCCTTCCCTGCCCCTGTCTAAAACTAACCAAAAACTGACTGTATTGGGTATGCTATGTACCCCCAAGTCCTCATATACTTTTGATGGGGCTGAGTTATTGGTTTGTTATTGGTTTGTTGTCTGGCAATGTGAGTGCTGTGCCCACCCAGGGGTGGAGCCGACATACAGTGTAAGGGAAGGCGGGTCTTCCTCTTGTTCGCTTCCGCTTCCACCTCTCTCTCTTGCTCGCCAGTGCGCCTTGCTGCTGACGGCTGCCGTGAAAGGCAGTCCTGCCCCGCCATGCTGACTTGGAGCCAACTAATGGACTGAAACTCCCAAGAAACTGTAAGAATAAACCTTTCCTTCCCTAACTTTGGGCGTCAGGTATTTTGTCTCGGCAATGAGCAAAAAGTAACCAAGACACTGACTAAAGACCTAAATGTGAGACTTGAAACCGTAAAACTTCTAGAAGAAAACACAATATAAAAGCTTCAGAAGGCTGAGTTTGGTAATTGTTTCTTTTCTTTTTAAGGCGTGATTTCTGGAGTCACAAGAGCAACAGACTGGACTGCGTGTGCGCGCAGGGGGCCATCAATGCTGAGACGGCGCAGAGCCTGAAAACCTGCAGCGCGCAGCTGGTAAGGGGTTAACGCCAGGCACTGAGAAAGAACTGCAAGAAATCGACAATATAAACAAACAAGTTGACTCGGAAACGGGCAGAGGACTTGAACTGACACCAAGCACACAAATGGTCAAAGGGCCACGAGAAGTCACTCAGTGATGCCAGTCGCTGGAGACGCAGAGCCCAGCACAGTGGTGCCACCTCCACCCGGCTCCCTGGAGACAAACGGCAAGTGTCGGGAGAGAGGGGAACCCCAGCAGACACAGCATGATGGCTCCCCAGGAAGTTAAAGACCGTCAGCACAGGACCCAGCAATCCGCTGCTGACGTACACCCCAAAGAATCGAGAGCAGGGACTGTGGAGAGACTGTCACACCCGCACGACGCACAGCAGCAGGAAGCAACCCAAGTGTCTGTCCACACAAAACACAGCCCATCCATGTGGTGGAATGTTACTCAGCCTCGAAAAGGAAGGAATTCTGACACGTGCGTCAACCTGGGTGAACTCTGAAGACCTTGTGCTCAGTGTTACAAAGTAGTCACAAAAGGGCAAATCCTGTGAGCGTCCATTCCTGAGATCCCTGTGGGGCCAGGTTAATCGGGGTGGGGGCGGAATGGTGGGTGTTAGGCTGAGGGAGGGCATGAGGGCACGGGCTTCACGTTCGGGAAGATGGGAAGCTTCTGGAGACGAATGGCAGGATAACTGCATGACAGCGCGAAGGCGCCAAATGCACAGCACTATAAACCTACCAGTGGTCACCAGGGTGAACTTCATGCGGTATAATTTTTAATCACAATTTTTAAAACAAAAAATTAAGAAACCACTCGGGGGAACTCCCTCCAAGCAGAGGGCTCGGGGGTCCAGAGCACACAGGGCGACCCCGACAGGCTGTGCCCCTCACCGCACAGAGAGGCCGGGCCCTCTGCTCACAGCCTCAGCCTCTGCATCTGGGGAGTGCAGGGGGACCCAGCGGCTCCTGAGCTCTCTGGTTTGGGGGTGTCCTTGTCTGACCCTGCTAAGAATTCAATCTCCCAAGTTCCCCGGAGGCAGAGTTGGGGTGCCTGGGTCGCAGGGGGCAGCCCAGTGGCTGCCACCTCGCTCGGTGCTGGCTGACTGCTCTGGACAGATCCCTGGGGCTGAGGGGATAGAGTGCCGATGGTGGGGTCAGGCTGGATGGGGCAGCCGGATTGCACTGTGAGGTTATCACTCACGGGCTCTTCTGGAGCAGAGACTCAGACATCCGGGGCACTTGTGCTGGGCCCTCAGCCCGGGGTCACTGGCATGCACTGCCTCTTTCCCCCACCCTCTTTCGATCTCTGGGTTCCCAGTGCAAAATCACTGTGTCCTGAGGTTGCGCTGACCTATGATATAGACCTGCCTGTCTGCCCAGCTTTCTTGCCCAGTACCCGTGGACCACAGGGCCTTTGCACAACATGCCCCTGCTTGAAGCTGTGTTTTCAAGACCTGCTCCTGTCCTCCAGGGCTGGACACTACCTCCCAGAGAGCCCCCACCTAGCCGTGGGGTTTGGTCATGCAGCTTTTCTTTCTTCTTTCCACTGGTCACTGGGGTCAGTTGCTTTTCCCCGGAGTCCTGTTCCCATGCACGGCTGACCTACTCTGCTTCCCTTACATCCGTGAGTGCCATGCTGTGGCCACAGGAGTGCCCAGCAAACCTGGTTAGCAAATGAGCGGGCGGGGGGACAGCAGCACAACCGGGCCCTGCTGGACCTCCCACCCACGGCTTGAACGCGGCCCTGGTTTGGGTCTCCCAGCGCAGCTGCCTCCGCTGACCCTCGGCCTGCCCTGCCCCCAGGCCCACGTTACATACGGAGGACGCGGACGCCGTGGCGCAGGGCCTGGACCCTGCCGGGCTCGATGGACATGCTGAACGTGCCGGGCTGTGTCCGCTGCTCAGCGGCCTGGCGCACCATGACGGTCAGCTTGTTGGCGATGACGGTGTTCAGGACGGAGATGACCACCATGGGGAACACGAAGGACGTGAAGGTGTTGACCTGCAGGAGAGCACAGGGGCAGTCAGGGCCAGTGTGGGGTGCAGGGCCCATGCCGGCCGATGTGGACAGCCCCCCACTATCCTGGTGCCCTGCGGTCAGACCGTCCCCTGAGGCCCGTGCCCAGGCTCCAGTCCCAGCCCGTGCGCCACCCCACGCGGTGTGGCAGGCTCTTGAGCCCGTCTGTGCAGCGAGGGTCCCAGCTGTGGCAAGGGGCTGCACTCTCGGGTCCCAAGTCTGGGCTCAGAGTCCATGACCAGGGCCGAGGCCAGCAGCACGCCCTGTGCCCGACGCCAGCCGGACGCCAGCGGAGAGTCTCTGCCCAGCACTGGAGGGCGGCACCCTTTACCCTCCAACTTCCGCGTGCACTGCGAGTCTGGGGAAACCAAGTCTCAGAGAGGCCAAGCTCTTGCCCAAGGTCACTGGCTCAGATGTGGGTGTGAACCTGAGCCTGTCAGAGCCCCTCGGCTCCTCTCGGCCACAGAGAGCCACTCAGAGGTCATGGAACATGGCAGGCTGGCTCCTCTGGGCGCTGCCAAGCCACCTCGAAAGGCCTGGCCCCGGCTCTGAAGCTCTGGCCTCCCCTGCAAGGGTTCGGGTCTTCCAAGGAGGAGCGGCCTGCGTTCACCTTAGAGCTCCAATTGCAAGAGCTCCAGACAGATGGTGGACTGGGAGCCCCGTCTGCCCACGCTGGCCCCATGTGGCTGCAGGCACCATGGCCGCGGCCCTGCAACTCACTGGGCAAGGGTCTGGCTACCCGCCTGGGGGGCCGTTGCACCCCCTCATTTCCCACCTGTGCAGGATGGTGAGGGGCTTGCGGGGGTGCGGGCCCTGGGTGGGCTTGGGCTGGGAGACAGACCCATGCGTGGTGAGGCACTGTGGCCCGGGGAGAATTTAAGCAGAGGGAATGGATGCAGCCAGCACAGGTTTTAACTTTCCAAACATTTAAAATACCACACCTCGCCGAGCAGAGGCAGCAGAGATAGCTACGCTGGGGGGCACGGGCCTCCCTGGGTGGAAGGACTCACCATGTGCCAGTATGATACCAGTTTCTCGTGAGAGACACAGTGGTTTTAAATTTCAATGGGAAAAAATTCTAGAATAGTCAGGAAAGTTCTTGAAAGGATGACTGAGGAGGAGCATCGCCTCCTCCAGCCTCCCTCTTGTCGTCTGTTGGAGCACACTGAAAAGCGAGCGGCGAGAACAACATGGCATCAACCAAGAAGCGGACAGAGACCCAGAGGGACAGTGCCCAGTCAGACAAAGGTGTGGCCTGAGTGCGGTAAAGGTGCCGTCTCAGTCACGGGACAGGCGGAGCCCAGCCAGGACCAAGGACCCTGGGCCCTGAGCTCTGCTCCTCCCACCTCTTTGCCTGGGGCACAGCCCTCTACAAAAGCTAGAACGGGACCTAAACTCACCAATCAGCACATTGCAAAGGGCACGGGCTGGTCCTCATTGGACAAATGGAGGTCACCACTCATCCTTGCACCAATCACAGGTCTGCCCAGGCCTGCGCTGAACCCCAGCCTTGCTCTGGGCTCGCTGAGCAGGAGACTGCACCTGCGGTTGTTGGCACAATTCCCCTCCTTGTAGGGGAGCCCCTGCCCAAGAACGAAGCCAGTGTGGGCAAGAGAAGGGCGCACCGTGATGTCCAGGGAGCTCCTGGGTCCAGCTGTGCCTGTAGCCAGTGCTCCCGGATTTGCAGTGCTTCCTGAGTAAAATAAGTATTCCTTTCCCTGCTTAAGACAATTTGACTGCATGCCTAAAACTTGTGCCCTAACTTATACAGCTCTGACACCCCCCAAAAAGATCAAGTAGAGAGATCAAAGTTTTAATACAAAAATCATAAAGTTATTAAAAGAAATCATAGAAGTTTTAAGTATAAATTATTGTAAGTTACATTTCCCCAAGCTTGACCGCAGTGTGGCTGACGTGTATGTGGGGTACGTTTAAGGCATGCAACGTGATGTTTTGATGCACAGGGGCTCTGGGACATGATTGCCACCTTGGGTTAAGAAACATCAACATGGCTCACATGGTCACCTCTGCTCCCGAGGAGAGCGCATCAGAGCTGCCCCAAGCACCGCCGCCTGTGGTCACCGCGCCGCACACCTCAGAGCTTACTCGCCTGTGTACCGAAGGTTTGCTTCTTGGCCCGACACCCTTACACTTGCACCGCTGCCCCTGGTAATCGCCATCCTTCTGTTTTTATGAGACTGACTTCTTAGGTTCCACATATGAGGGACAGCAAGCGGTACTTGTCTTCTGCGTCTGGCCTGTTTCACCCAGCATAACTCCCTCGAGGTCTCTCTGCCGCACTGTGGATGGCAGGATCCCCTTTCTAAAAGCTGAAGTACAGTGACGCACGTCCTGTCTGGTCTGGGAGCATCAGAAGAACTTCCTCTGTGTGGACACTCCGAGGCGAGACTGCTGGATCGTGAGATGCTCCGTGTTTTCCCAAGGCTCTCACACCGTCTTCTCCGATTTATGCCCCCACCAACGGTGTGAGAGGCGTCCTTACCCCGCCCCTCACTGGCACGCGTTACTCCTGGCTTTCTGACAGTAGTGAGATCACCCAGTGTGAGACGACTCTCGCAGTGCTTTAGGTTTTCATTCCCCGATGACTAGTGACGTCCATTAATCTGTTGGCTACCTGGACGTCTCCTTTGGAGAAATGTCTACTGAGGTCCTTTGCCTGGCATTAATCAGGTTTTCTTCTTGCGATTGAGTAGTATACATCCCTTATATATTTTGAATAGTAATCCTTTGGATATATAGACTGCAAGTATTTTCTTCTTCCATTTGGTAAATTTCATTTTTTTTTTGTTCCCTTTGCTATACTGAACTTTTTGATTTGATTTAGTCATATATATACAATATATATAATATATATATTATATATATATATATTTTTTTGCTTTTATTTCCTATACTTTTGGTATTATGGCCAAAAGTCATTGATTGCCAAGATCAATGTCAAGGAACTATTGCCCTGACTTTTCTTCTAGTAGTTTCATGGTTTCAGATTTTATGTTTAGGTTTTAATCCATTTTAAATTGATTTTCATGTATAGTGGGAAATGTGTCCAGTTTTCCCAGCACAGTTTAATACAAAGACTGCCTCTTCTCCACCATGTATTTCTACTGCCAATTTGACATATGGCCAAAGATTAGTTGACCATATATGGGAGGATTTATTTCTGGGCTCTGTATTCTGTTGCATTACTCTGTCTGTTTCATGCCAGTATCATGTTTTGTCTTTTCTTTTCTTTTCTTTTCTTTTCCTCTTTCTTTCTTTCTTTCTTTCTTTCTTTCTTTCTTTCTTTCTTTCTTTCTTTCTTTCTTTTTTGTAGTAGGGATCGAGCTCACTACTTTGCGCTTGCCAAGCGGGTGCCGTCCCACTGAGCCACATTCCCAGCCCCAGTATCGCCTTCTTTCTATGATAGCTGTTTTGTAATGTAGTTTGAAATCAGGAAGTGTTTTGCCTCCGTCCGTTTTCTTCTTTCTCAAGGTTACTTTTGGCTATTTGGGGCTTTTAGAATTGTTGTTACTATTTCTGTGAAAAACATGATTGGAATTTTGATAGGGATTGAATTGAGTCTGTAGCTTATTTTGAGTATTATGGACATTTAACATTAATTCTTACAATCCATGAACATGGGATCTTTCCCTTTATTTGTACCTTCTTCAGTTTCTTTCATCAGTGTTTTACAGTTGTACAGACCTTTCACCTCCTTGGTTAAATCTATTCCTGTTTTATTTTTGTAGCTATTATAAACAATTGTTTTTCTTAGTTTCTTCTTAAATAGTTCATCAGAAACACAACTGATTTTTGTATGTTGTAATGTGCAAAATGTCATACATTTTAGATTTTTGTATTCTACAGTTTTACTGAATTCATTGATGGTTTTTTGTTTAATGGGTTTTGACTGCCTCTGTCGGGGTTTCTGCAATAAGAAAATGCTGTCAGCAGCTTCAGGCAATTCCACGCCTTCGTCCTCACTGTACATACCTTTCCCCGCTTCCTTTTTTTTTTTTTTTTTTTTGCAGCACCAGGGATTGAACTCACAACCTCGCACCTGCCAGGGCAGGCGTTTAAGCCACTGAGCCAAACTCCCAGCCCTGGTTTTTTGAGGCAGGGTCGCACTGTGTAGCTCAGGGCAGCCTTACGCTCGCGTTGTAGCCCAAGCCGGCCTTGAACTCACAACGCTCCTCCTACCTCAGCCTCCTGAGTGCTGGGATTAAAGGCGTGCACCACCACACCCGGCTGCCCCGCTTCCTTTTTGCTAGTTGTTCTGGCCAGGACTTGTGGTGGGCACCACATTGAACAGAGATGTGGCGAATGGGTGACCTCCCTTATTTCTGTTTTTTGGGGAAAATTGTTTGCTTTGTCACTGTTGTATATGATACTTGTCACACAGGGGCTTTATCATATGGCAGTGCATTCCATCTACACCTGGTTTGGTGAGTGTTTTTATTGTAAAGAGATGTTGGGCTTTGTGATACGATTTTTCTGCATCTGTTGGGATCGTCCTATAGTTTCATCCTCCACTCTGTTACTGCAGTGGCTCTCCGTGTCGATCTCTGTGTTGAACCACCCTTGTACCCAGGGATAAATCTTGCCTGGGTAATCCTTTTAATGTGCTACTGAATTTTGTTTGCTAGTATTTTGTTGAGAATTTTTGCATCTATATTCATCAGAGATATTGGCCTTTAATTTACTTTTCTCACAGTATCCTTGTCTGGCTTTGGTACTGAGGTAATGCTGACTTTGTAAACTGAGTTAGAATGTGTTTTCTCTTCTCCAACTTTTCTGAAGTGTTGGAAAAGACCTGGTATTAATTTTCCTTCAGTGTTCGGCAGAATTCTCCCGTGAAGCCATCTGGTCCTAGGCTTTTCTTTGCTGGAAGGTTTCTGATTATAGATTTAATCTCTGCTCATCACAGGTCTTTTCAGATTTTCCTGTTTCTCCATGATTCAGCTTTGGCTGTGTGACTTTTCTAGGCAATCTCCTTCATGCGCAGTTAATTGCTCATGACAGCATGTTTTTTGATCCTTTTTATTTGAGGGCATTTGTTGAAACACCTCTTCTTTCCTTTCTGATTTCTGCCGTGTGCTCTCTTTGCTTCTTTGTTTCCTTCCCTCCTTCACCCTCCCTCTCTCCTTCCTCCTCACTGCAGCCTGTCCTCAGAGCTGGTGTCCCAGGGAGCAGACAGCAATGAAACAGAATGACCTGCAGTGATTTCGGGGCCAATGACAGCTACAAACACATGGTGATGCTGGAGCCACCCGGTTGGGTGAGGCCTGGGGGTTCAGGGAGGCCCCTGCTAGAGGGTAAATCTGACGTCTGGTACCATGGCATGCAGTAGCCTGTGGGGCCCTGAGCTTTCCTGGCAGAGGATCCTGCGAACTCAGGGGCTCAAGGAGGGGATGAGACGGCAACAGGAGTCAGCAGCTGAGCAGGGCGTTGTACAGAGGCGCCCTGATGACCCGCCAGGCTCCGTCCCCACCCTTGCCTGCCGACCCCTCTGGCCCTTCTGTGCATCCCAGCCTCAGCCACAGGGTGGCCCGGGAGTCCCTGTCTCACTGATTCACCCAGCTCAAGGGCCCTGCCGGTTGGCTGGCAAGGTGCCCGAATGCCATCACCCCCAGCCTGCAGCACCCACGGTACCCCGTGAGTCTGCACAGAGGGGCAGGTGGGCATGCACAGAGCATGGCTGCGAGCAGGTGAGGGCACACCTGGCCAGTGGGAGCGCACCCGGCATGGCCCTGAGCCCTCCTACGCCTTCTCGCCCATTTCATACTCTGCAGAACAGTAACTTACTTTGTACTGGGGCCCTTTCTAATTAATCCCATTGTGTTTAGGCAAACAGACAGCTCCAGTTCACTGGCTGCTTGAGGGCTCGGAGGCAGCCCAAGGTGAGCAGGAAGGTACAGAGCACTGGTGAGGATGTTTGCAAAACCTAGAGGATTCGGAGGGCAGCCACTGAGGCTGCAGGAAGGGAAGGCTTGAAGTCACTTGCTCACCTCTCCAACACACTGATCACTGGGGTCACCTCCACTGGCCTTGCAGAGGACTCTGAGTGGACAACCAGCCCCAGCCAGGCCGGGCCGAGTGATGGCCTCCTAACCCTGGAGACAGAGTCCCGTGGAGGAGAGCCCCTCAGCAAATGCCGACACAGGGACAGCTTTGTGGGGTTCTCACCAGTCTCCACCCTCCCTTCCCCATCACTGCTGAGACCAGGGACGACGACATGAATTTCAGAAATGCTGAATGTCAGTGTTATCAGTGACTCGTCTCTGAGATAGCAGAAGTGGGAGAGCAATTCAAACTCCCACCTTCTGCGTCATCTGATCAGATGTGATGCATCGGACCACGCAGTCCTGGCTGGCAGCACCCACTGGGGCCTCTGTCACCTCTCACCAGGTATCTGTGGAGCTCGTGCCCAGCATAGCTGGAGGAAACCAAAGCTGTGGGACCGGCCGCCCAGCAGAGGCACACACGGCCCACAGTGGAGAGCAGCTCTGCGTGGAGCACTGCATTCTCCACAGCCAGCAGTGACCACAGCCCTGGCCCAGGAGAAGCCCACCGGGGTTTCCAGGAACGGAGCGTCTACCTGCAGAAACTGCAGCATTTCGGGCCTCTGCCTCTCAGAGGAATGGGGAGAGGATAGGGCACCTCCTCTAAGGAGGCCGTGGTCATTCTGGAGTCAAAGAGGCACCCCAAGGAAGGAGTGGAGGAAGAATGCAGCTTCTGGCAAGTTCTTAGCTGACCACAACAAGTCCAGTCTGTTGTCAGAGAGTTCAAGTGTGTGGATTTGGGGTCAACAATGGGATAATGTTTGAGTTCCTCTGACTTTCACTTTCTAGCCAATATCCTAGCCTTGGCTGACCATCTGGGCATGCTTCGTGGAGGCCAGACACCAACTCAGCCCTGCATGGACCACCTTAGCGGACACAATGCCAAGTCTGTGAGGTAGAAAGTATAGTACTCTTACTTTACGGAAGGAGAAACCCACACCTAGCTCTGAACCCAGGTACCCAAGTCCACAGCTCAAGCTGTTACTGCCCACATCCCAAGATGAATCAAGTGAACACATGAGCCAGACAAGCACCCACTGTGTATAGAACATGAGTCAGGTGAGGTGCATGGCCCTCGGCCTCAACAATGAGCAAGGTAGGCACAGCCACCTCACTTCGCAGAGGGCACTTTGTTGGGGTAGCTGCCGGGTTCTGAGAACATCCAGTCCAAAGGCCCTAAGTCCTTGGTACCTTTTGTGCTAAAACTGCCCGGCAACCTCTGTCCACTTCCTTCCTTTCTTCCTCCTTTCCCCCGACCTGGCTCTTGTCTTTCTCTTCTGGTTTGGAATTTCTGGGAGAGGTCGGACCCTAGTGACTGGGGTCACACACAGTCAAGAGATTTCCAAAACCGCAGGGAGAGGTGGGGTTCAGCACCACGGACAGCGCCATGCTCCAAGGTCGAGGAGACTGTGTGGGCAAGGTGCCGGAAGGGGATGCGGCCACCGGGCAGGGGTCCTGTCAGGAAGAGTCCAGCCCTGTCCCCAAGGCGGGGCGAGTGAGCAGCCTGCAGTCTTTCCAGGGCCGCCCTCCCCGCCTCGCTGGGCAGCCAGCAGCCCTGGACGTGGGAAGCAGAATCTTCTGCCTCCTGCTGGCTGGAGCCAGAGGCCGCTCTGTGACTGTGAACTCGGCAGATCGGGAGTCACATCCTGTCTGCACCCAGCTGTGTTCCACGCCTGGCCCCAGTCCAGCTGCTGGGAGACCACTAACTCAGCCCCGAGGCCTCCCTCGGATTAGGGAGATGGCCTTCCTGACAGCCCTGCCCTCCTCCACCTGCGAGGAGCCTTGGGAAGGGCCCTCCCCCGGCTCAGCATGGCAGGGCAGGCCCAGGGCCTGGGCTCGGTCCAGAGCCCCCAGCGCAGCTCTGGAAGCACCTTGTTAACTGCAGTGGGGACGGCAGTCTGCTTTCCTGGGGTTTTTTAGTATTTCTGAGAACGGACAGCGCCATCTGCATGTGGAGCGAGCCATCAGGGGCAGCGGACTGAAGCTCTGGGCACTTTCACCCATCCGCCAGCCAAGAAGCCCGGGAGTGGCTCAGATCCCTGGGACATCTGCTGAGCAGCAGCAGGCAGGGCTTCAAATCCTTGAAGGCTCAGCAGCAATGCAGAGCTGCTGGCCAGTGGGTGGGCCCTGCCCTGGCCACAGCCCCACCTCAGTGGCTGATCGGCGCCTTGTGGACAGCCTAGTGCTCCACGATTTCTCTGTTCAGGAACCCATGGTCTACGTGGGCGCTCCGCCGAGCTCATCTCCACCCTCAGGCTGTGACAGTGACCCTTGCTGTGGGGAAGTGCGTCTTGCATGGCAGTGCCCATCCGTAAGAACCAGCTGAGGTTCACCCGGCCTCTGAACCACGCGCCAACCCGAGCAGGCTCGCTAATAAGCCATTTGTTTGCATTTTGCTAAGACGTTAGGCACTGATTTGATTCTGGAGGATGAACAGCGGGATCAACACATTCAGCTGAGTGTTCCCAAGCCTTACCCTGTGCCCTCGACAGAAGCTGAAGCACTCAAGCAATTTCTTTGCTCCATGCCAAGAGAGCTGGGGGCTTGCGGGTACTGGCCGTGGTTTCCAGGGAGCTTGGGCAAAGCCCTCAGCTGCACATGCCAGGGCCCGTGAGGCCAGGGCCCGTGAGGCCAGGGCCAGGATGGGGACCAGCAGTCACAGGGGGCCTTGACTTTGCATTTCAGATTACTGTGCCTATGCTCAGTGCGCAGGCCCCGCTCCCCACCCCCACCCCACCACCAGCCCGCTCGCGACCGGCCTCCATGCTGTTCTCTGGTTCCCACTGTCGCCAGCAGCTGGATCTCCGGCCCCACAATTTTCAGTGTGTTTTCCTGCCATGTAATTGTGTGGGCAAATATCCTGTTCCTCCCCACGTCTAATTACCACCCACCGGCACAGTTGGCCACCACGCATCCCTGTGGACATCTGGCTCCACTCGGCATCTTGGCGCGTTTCAATAGAATTAGTGCTCCATCCTGCGTAGGTGAATCTGATTACAGTAGACAGATGATGGTCCGTGGCCACCGGAAGAAGCTTTGGAGTGGTCAGCGTGAGGGAGAAGGCCCAGCAGAGGCCACCAGACCCCTCCAGAGCCTCCAGCGTGGATGCTTGCCCGACTCGGTCAGGGTTGGGCTCTTGCCTCTCCCCAAGCTGACCGGGCTCTGCCCACCCTGCTGTGTGACTCTTCATGCCCGGGCAGGAGAGCAGCTCTAAAACAAAGCTGGCACCCTCGCTGCTCCTGCTGAGCCGGGTAGTGTGAAATCAACTGTAAGCCAGGAGCAAGCGGTGGCCCGAGAGCCAGCAGGGGGTGTGTGCGGCCCCAGGAGCCCCAGGGCGCCCCTCTGAGCTAACGACCACCCTTCCCCTCTGTCCTGCAGAGCTCCTCCACAGTCACATGGGCCTTGTCTTTACAGCAGCAGGCAGGCATCTCTAATTTATGAATGGCACAGCGTGGGAACTCGCGGCTCTCTCCGTGTGCATCGGTGGGAGACGGGCAGCAGAGGGTGGATTCCACCTACAGCTGCAGAGTGAAGAGGCCAGGACGTCTGCCTCACCAGACGACCCTGAGCGACTCCCTCCTCACACTGGGCTGCTTCCTCCCCAAGAAGGAGGAGGGGCTGGTCCACTTTGAAGCTCTCTGGCCCACTATGTTGACCTTGGCAAATTCTGCTGCCCATGGCCGAGCTGCCCACCAGACACCCATGTGAGCCTGATGTACTACTCCACTTGCTTTGCCCATCCTGCCCCTTGGGGAGCAGGGCAGCTGGTGCCCAGGGTGCCACACCCATCGCCTTGGCTCTCAGCACTGTCCACCACCTCCCTGGTGTCTCATGAGTTGCTCAGAAGCTCCTCCTCCCCCCTGCAAGAGCACGGAGACAGCTGAGATGATTTTAAGAAGCAAGGCCGAGTTGTGCGGACCTCCCCTGCAGATCCAAACAGGAAGCAGGCTTCTTTGGAATATCCCCAAGGTCACTGGCTATACCTGTCTCCCGTCTGCCTGCCCACGGGCACCCAGCATGGGCTCCCCTGCCCAACCCTCCCCTGCCCTCTGGTGTCCTCCAAAGCACCACATACCCCAGGTTCCCTTTGCCTAACCTTCCCGGGCACTACTGAGCATGTGCTGTATGCAGGGGACCTGAGTACAGAGGTGGGGGAGCCAGCAGGCCAACAAGGCAGCGAGAGGGACAAGGGCTGTGCCAAGGAGGACAGAGGCCAGCGCAAGAGTCTTGAGGGATGGGGCTCTTTATAGAGGAGGGAGCTCCACACAGACCGGGGCACGGGGCCGGGCCGGCATACGGGCAGGGGCGGGGCTTCCTTGGGACCTCTGGGAAGCCGGAAGCAGGAACGGGGAGGGGAAGCAGGCGGCAGGGCTAGGTCTGCGCTCAGGACGCTCTGTCTAGGGTTAGGGTTAGGCGGGGGCCTGCAAGGAGTAGGGATGGCAGCCCGCACTGGAGACACAGGCGGGGCGGGAGCCGGTGACGGTAGATGTGGAGGCGACACCCGAGAGGCGGGCCTCAGCTCCCAGGGAGGGGTACATTGATCCCCACCCCCGCTCTCCGTCCCACTGCGGGGCCAAGTCCTTGCAGCCCTGGCTCCGCCAGAGTATGGGCCGGGGTGCGCAGGTCCGGCACTGTGACCCACACTCGGCCTGCACCGAGAGGCATGACTGCCCCGGCCTCGCCTGCAGCCTCTGAGGGTGACCCCCAGCTACGTTCTGGGCCGTGGAGAGGTCACTGGGCACGACCTCGAGCTTCCCTCCATCTCCTGACCTCTGGCGTCTGACAGTCAGAGGGGGCTCAAGGGTGTGTGTGCCAGCAGGGACTGAGCAAGCAGAGCCCTGGCGCCTGATCCCCACCGTCGTGCCCCAGGCTGCAGTCACCCCCGCCAAGACACCTCGGCAAGCACAGCCCAGGTGGACGGGCAAGGAAGTTCGTCCCTCTTTGATGGCTTTCAGGGTGGGCAGCAGCCCCCCGCCAGCCACGCTCAGCCAAGTGCCAGCCGCACTGCCTCGAGACAGAGGAGGACCCAAGGCACAAAGACGGAGACCGACCCTGCAGCCCTGGGCAGGCCGAGGGGCCCGGGCATCACGGGGGCAGATTCTGGGCTCCCCAGGCTGGCCGCGGGCCCAGATGCTGACTGCAGCCTTGGGT
Source organism: Dasyprocta punctata (assembly GCA_004363535.1). Taxonomy (NCBI): domain Eukaryota; kingdom Metazoa; phylum Chordata; class Mammalia; order Rodentia; family Dasyproctidae; genus Dasyprocta; species Dasyprocta punctata. The sequence goes on along the minus strand of RJWM01027903.1, from coordinate 11,809 downwards.
GCTTGGCTGCAGGTGCAGGGAAGGCCTGGCTTACCAGCACAGGCTCCTCCCCTGCCCCAGCCCTGCCCTGCCTCGCCACGCCTACACGGCAAGATGAGCTTCCCACGATGGCTCTGGAATGGCGCTCGAAGGCCTGGCCCTGCAGTTTCCAGACCGCAGGGGAGGACACGGCAGTGCTGGGCAGAGCTGATGGTGCATCGTCATGATTGGAAGATCCCTCCCGGCCCCCATGGCCCCCGGCATCTGCACATTCCGGCTCCCGCCTCGGGACCCGCACTGCAGGGAGAGTTTCAGAGCAGCTCTCCACCGAGTCCCAGCCCAGCTTTCACGTCACCCACACTGGAGCAGTGAACAGGCTTCAGCGGTGACCGCCTGCCTGTGGGCACGACCCAGGGGTGTGGAGGAGCCGGATGGAGACCGCAATTCAGCCAGACGCCTTTGAGGAAACTGACCCAGTGATGAATCTCCTCCACTCCTCTGCCACTGCCCCCAGGCCCCAGCCATGCCCCTTCTGCCCGGCGACGCTGTCCATTTCCCATTCCACCCTCCAGCCGCACCCGGGACCACAGAGCGGGGCCCAGGCTGCGGCAGGGTGAGCACTGGGTCTGTGTGCTGTCCGCCCAGCAGCAGTGGAGGAGGGTAGTGACCACCCCAGGGCACACCGTTCCTCTGAGCATTCTTCCCACCCACAAAAGAACCTAATTTTCAACTTAATAACGAGTTTGTCACATAATTGGCTCATTTGTCTGACTTTTGAGGCTGTGCATTGGGGGTTTTGTTGTAGAGAGACGCAATCTTGCTTAAACACCACCACCAGGCTTTGAGGGAAGTGGATGAGGTGTTTATTCTCTTCCCGGTTGCTGCCGGCCCTCCTATCCTGGCGGCCCACCTCTTCCGCCTGCCATCTGAACGCTCTGGCCGGGGTTGGCTGGGAGGGTCAGACGGACCTCCCCAGCACAGTCTCCTCTGGCTGTCCAGTGCTGCCCCTCTGTGGAGGACCCGCAGGCCGGCTTGCACCCCGAGCACCCAGAAGGAGGGGTGGCAAGGCAGGAGGAGGGGCAGGGGCTGTCTCCTCAGCTCGCTCACACTGGCTGTGACCGAACCCTCACCGGCTCTGAGGGCCGTGTGGAAATGGACCGCACCTGCGTCACTCAACGCGGGCTCTAGAGCCAGCAAGGTTGGTCAACAGAGGGCATCCCTGGACGGGCCTCTGAACCTCAGGGAAACACAGGAGCGCGTGCACGATGGGCCGGCTCCAGGCCCAGGCAGGGCTGGAAATAGGACACAGGACAAATGAACTTTAAAATGTCGGCAGAGTAGTCACACTTTAGAAGTAGAAACAGGTCCGGGACAGAGCTCAGCGCACAGTGCCTGCCAGGCAAGCGAGAGGTCTTCAGTGCGGTTCCCGGTGCCAAAAAACAAAACAAAACAAAGTAAGTAAAAGTAGAAACAGCTGAAAATAATTTTCATAATATAGATCCAAATCATTAGCATTTCAGTGTGCTAAAGTATTAATGAGATATTCAACATTCTTGCTTTTATACCAACTCTTCAAAACCCCACGTGTATTGTACAGTACAGCTCGTCCCGATTTGGATCGCTGCGGTACCGGGCGGGGCAGTCGCCCACCCTTGGGGAGCCTTGCAGGACCGCTCAGTGCAGTGCGCCCCCATCCGTGCAGCAGCACTTGGGCCAGCACAGGGTCCTCCCGCGGCTCCCAGAGGGCACTCAGTCCCGTCTCCGGTCTGCAGTGACCCAAGGCCTCCGGGCCACCCCTGGACAGTTCCGTGAGAATCCGCACCAGTCCAGGATGGGGTCTTCCTTTCGCCCATACTGAGAAGGTGCGCTGTGGAGCGGGTGCCGCAGGTGCAGAGGGCACGTGGAAGCCCCGTCCTCGATCTTGCTGCCCCCGCTGCCTCTGCCCTCCTCTCTCATGGCCTCCACCACCAGGCCTCAAAAGGGGGCCCCAGTGAGGCCAACGGAAGCCCGGCACAGGAAACCGCAAGGATGGGCAACTGGGGCTCAGCGGACTCTGGAGAGATGACCCCATGGCCACCCCGGCCGTGTGTGCCGAGCAAGAGGCGCCCTCAGAACCACCTCTAAGGATGTGAGCGGCTCCATGCGGGCTGCGAGAATGATTCACGCAGCCGCACACCGGCTGCTGCACACGCTTAGCACAGCGGCCGCTCAGCTGGGGCCCCTCCTCCCCCCACTTCTCCTCCCAGGGCCCGACCCCGGGCTCACCCTGGGCTCACCCCGGGCAGCGAGCAGCGCAGGCTGAAGCCCTAAGGGCGCTGGTCAGGGCCAAGCTTCCCAGAACTTCTCTGTCCCGCCTGGAAAGCTGGGATGGAGTTTGAGCTTCCGGCTCAGGAGAAGCGCAGCTGTCCCTGAACGCTCCTCTGGCCGCAGCGAGGGGCACACGGTGGCAGCAGTCACGTCCCAGGGAATTAGCAGCTTCATCGCCTCCCAATTAGCACCAATTCTCACCCTCCTGAGCCGATCCACTGGGCGCAGAGGCCGCCCTGGCTGCTGCGCCAGGGACAGATCTCTGGTTTCCTCCGCGAGGACTATAATCAAGATGCATTTTCTCTGACAGATCTCTAAAGGAAGGCCACAGGCGCTTGTGACATTTAAATTGCTGGCATTTGCAAGTCCAATGTTGACATGAATATTCACAGCCTGGCTGCTGCGCGTTGCAGAGCGGGTTTCTCTCCCCGCTCACAGGGGACAGCCTGCCTGCTGCTGTGGTGTGACGGACCCTATGGGCTCCTCACCCAAGAACATTCCAGAGCTTGGAAGCTGTCAACTGCCACAGGCCCTCAGCCTGGGCCATCCCCCGTGCCCAGGCGACCGAGATGTCCACAGGCCCGAGCAGAGACAGCTTAGGGAAGGACAGGAGGAGAGAAACCAAGTAGGGGCTACTTGCCTCCCCCTTGACCTAGACCCACTTTCTTGGGGCTCAGGTGTGGTCTGAGGGCTCCTTGGCCATGCTTGGTCCCTGGTCCATTGGATGAGGTGTGGGTTTCCCACATACGTACATAGTGCCCCACCCTGTACGTTGTCACCCGTGCCCGTTCCTGCCCATCTGCCCTGAGCATCAAATTCTCTCCCCAGACGGCTCTGGGCACCAACAAAGGGCCAGGGCTTCCTGTCCATGAGGTGGACAGAACCACGGCTCAGGAGCATGCCAGGGCCCACAGCTTGGCATCCAGGGAGCTGGAGAGACAACAGACCTCTGGCGGTGGCTTCTCTACCCAGGCCCATCCTGGCTGACCCATGGTTCACTTTGGCCACCAGGGGCTCCACCCCCTTCCTGCTTGTGGGTGATAAAACTTCAAAATTCAAGCCGGCCGTGGTGGCGCATGCTTTTAATCCCAGCACTCTGGAGGCTGAGGTAGGAGGAGTGTTGTGAGTTCGAGGCCGGCTTGGGCTACAACGTGAGCAAGGCCAGCCTGAACCACATAGTGTGACCCTGCCTCGAAAAAAATTAGGGCCGGGAGTTTGGCTCAGTGGCTTAAGCGTATGACCAGTGGGCGTGAAGTTGAAAGTTCAATCCATGGTGCTGCAAAAAAAACAAAAACAAAAACAAAAAAAACTTCAAAGTTCAGCCACTGAGGAATGAAAGATGTTCCGTTTGAAGCAAAGCAAGTGGTCTGGAGGGCCTAAGGCAGATTTCCTCTTTACCTTGTTTAGCGTGCCAGGGCACCTACATCATGCCAGATATAGTTCCCAGCAAATGCCAACTCATTCAAACCTCATGAGTGCCCAGGTGGGGAAACTGAGGCAAAAAGCAGTCAGTCACCCATTGGCACACCATGCCACCCATTTGTCCTTTGCCGTCTTGTTCCTCGGGTCAGGAGACAGGTGTCCTGCTGACCCAGAGTCCTGAGCAGTCCCTGTGCCAGAGCAGTTGCTGCTTTACCAGATTCATTAGGCTCCTTTTATTGTAAAGAAGTCCAGTTGTGGTGGAGGAGAAACAGGTGGGGTCTGGTCGCTGGGCTGCTGGCTTCGTGCGGGCCTGCCGGGGCCACAGTGAGGCCTGGTGCAGTGGACGGAGTGTACGCTGCTGGCCAACCCTCCAGAAGCTCCAACCGTTCCAGCCCCGGCTCTTCAGAAGCATGTGCGGCCATAAATTCAGCAGGGTTCAGCGTCACAGATGCAGAGAGCCAACACACACCCCAGTGCGCTGAGCCTCAGGGGCTCCCGTGGCCACCGGAGAGACGCGTAAGGTGCTCGCTGCGAGGGGGTGCTGCATGCAGGCTGTGGGGGGAAAGGTGCCCACCAGGCAGACTCCGGGGAGCAGGAGCCCCATGCCGCCAGGGCTCCCTGTCACGGCTTCCTGCTGGAGGGGAAGGCCCATCGGGGCCCAGCCTGACTGTCAGGGGCCAGCAGTGTCCTGGGGCCAAGTGACCACCGCAGCTGAGGGCGGCGCAGTCTGTGTTCCCAGCCTGCCCTGAGTGCCACGCGGGGAGCTTGTTAAACTGAAGCCAGAAACAGGAAATCAATAGGGAAAAATCAGCAAAACCAAAGCTGAGAAACCTCTGGGTGGGCTAATCAAGGGGAAAAACCCCAGAAGACAAAAGTTGCTAAATCAGAAATGGAAGGGGGCCCTCATCACTGATCCAGGGACACCAGGAGGATCGCAACTGCGTCTAGGGCCTGCTCTGTGCCCGTGAGTTTGATAGCACGGATGAAACGGACCAATTCCTCAATGGACACAGTCTGCCAAGACTCATAGAGGAGAAACAGACAAGCCGAATAGGCCTTTATCTACTAAATAAATTGAATCAAAAATTAATAACCTTCCCAAAACAGAAGCACCAGAGAGCTCATGATGATTCTACCAAACACTTAAGAGCAAATGATACCAATTCTCTACAGGCTCTTCCAGAACATGAAAGCAGAGGAGACACTTTATAACCCATTCAGTGAGGCCACACCCTAATTCCAGAGTCAGACATGAGTGAGGGAAACCAGCCAGGGGCAGTAGCATACGCTGCCTGTAATTCTAGCAGTGAGGGAGGCTGAGGCAGGAGGATTACAAGCTGTGTCCTGCCTGGGCAACTTAGTGAGGTCGTGCCTCAAAGTTTAAAAAACGAAGAAGAGGTGGGAGAGTACCATAGGCTCCACCCGCGGCGTGCGGCACGGGTAGGGCGAGACCACAGACCGATATCTCACGAACAGGTACAAAACTCCTCAAAAAAAGGCTGCAAGTCAAATCCAAGCACACAAGCTATGGTTTGAATATGCTCCCCAAAGTTCATGTACCACAGACTCGATCCCCAGTGCAAGTGTCCCACAAGGTTCACCGGGGTGTGGGTCACGAGGGACCCTGCGTGTCGTCAGCTCAGGACTGAGTGTGATACGGGAGGAAGCGTGAACCTCGTGCCCCCTGTGCGCTCCCTCAGCTTGTGACACCTGCGGCCGTGCAACGCAGCAGCAGGACCGGCCCCTTCCTCCGATTTCCCAGCTCCATGACCCTGAGCCAAGTGGTTTTCTGTTCGCTGTGAATCACCTCGCCCAGAGTCATCTTTGCAGCACTGAAACAGCAGAACTATATACCATGAGCAGGTGGATCTATTCAAGTGCACAAAGCTGGTTCAACATTCTATAACCGTTTGTAGTCCATCCTGTCAGCAGGTTGAGCAGATCACATGATCGCGTGCTCAGAGGCAGAAACACCATTTTGCAACATCCAACCCCATGGATGACACAGCTCCCAGCAAGCGAGGAGGGTAGAAGAACAGGTCAGCCTGAGCGAGAGCATCCAGGAAAGCTCCACAGGAAACATCCTGCTAACGGCGATCAGGAACAAGGCACGGAGGTGCCCTAGCTCCCCTCTATTCAACCCCACACTGGAAGCCCTGGCTAATAAGGTTAGACAAGAAAAGGTACATAGTAGGAAGGACAAAAGACCTTGCGGATGACCTGACTGTCTCCGTAGGAAATGCCAGACAATCAAGAAACTCTTGGATCTACTAATAAGTGATTATGGCAAAGTTACAGGATATAAGGTTAATATACAAAAGTCAAGTGCTTTTCTGTATACCGACAATGAACTTTCGGAATTTGAAATGAAAATGCAGTATCATTTGCATTAGCACCAAAATATGAAATATTTTAGATGTAAATCTAACAAAATATAGACACAATCTACATTGAAGGAATACAAAATACTAATGCAATAATCAAAGACATGCGTAAATGAACAGATGTCCCGTGTTTGTGGATAAGAAGACCTAGTCTCGTTACGATGACAATATGATTAATAGAGTCAGTTCAACCCCAGTCAAATCCCATAAAATTATTCTGAGGCTATCAGCAACTGATTATGAAGTCCATATGGAAAGAGAAAGGACCCAGAGCAGTCAACACGAAACTGAAGGAGAACCACATTGGGGCACTGACACCACCTGATTGCGAGGCTTAGCAGATGGAGGGTACTGGCACCAGAACAGACCAATGGGTCGGCAGCTCAGCAGAAAGCCCAGGAAGGGACCCACTCACAAAATAGATGACAGACCCACACATGAAACGTAAGATAATAAAACATCTGGATAACACAGGAGAAAAGTCTCTGTGACCTTTGGCTTGGCATGAGAGATACACGAAAGGCATGATCCATGGAAAGGAAAACCATAAACTGGATTTTGTTAAAAAACTGTTGCTCGGGAAATGATAGGGTTCAGAGCAGTCTGGGAAGAAAATAAACCACAGTTTGGGGAAAATATTTGCAAAAGACATGTCTGATTAAGGACTGTGGTCTAAAACACACAAAAGACTCTTAAAATTCAACAATAAGAAAATGAACAGCCAGGCGTGGTGGCACACGTCTATAATCCTAACACTCAGGAGGCTGAGGCAGGAGGATCACCTCGAGTTCAACACCAACCTTGGCTACGTAGTGAGCTCAAGGCCAGCCTGAAACTAAGGAGCAAGGAAGACCTTGTCTCAAATAACCAGGAGAAAAAAGAAAAAGAAAAATGAACAGTTGGATTAAGAAATGGGCGAAAGATGTGTACCTCCTCCAAGAAGATGGCTATAGAGGGAAAAAGAAGCGTGCAAGCAGCTGCTTGGGTCCGTGTCAGTACAGAGCTGCAAATTACAACAATGAAATAAAGCGAGTGGCCAAACCACGAAACCTTGACCACGGCGGCCCCGCTCCACTAGCGGGAGTGCTGAACGGCACGACCGTGACAGCCGTGGGCGGTTTCTTTACAGCACCAGACACGTCTCTCTATGCCCCGGCCGTTGTGCCCGAAGGAGCCGAAAGCTTCTGTCCACACGACCCCCGTGACCCACGCACCCTTCAGTGGTGAATGACAAACTGTCTACCCATCCACGGCGCAGCGCGGCAGTCAGAAAGTGAGACACGGAGGTTGCGCGAGCGCAGGAGGCCAAGCCGCGAAGGCGCACGGTGTCTGATTCCAACAGACCGACGCTCTGGAAAACTACACAGGCAGCGCAAACCCCAGACTGCCAGGAGGGGGGCGGGGACAGGCAGGGCACGGGGCACGGGGGGCACAGGGGCTGTCCTGGGGATGCTGTGACGGCGGACACCTGTCACCCCGCAGCTACCCAAGCCCACAGAGTGCACAGCGCCGAGTGTGAACCCTGACCGAGCCGTGGGCTCTTCTGTTAGTCGCGGCACATCAGTCTGGTGCACTGGCTGTCAAAGCGCACCGCACAGATGCTAGCCAGTCACAGGGGGACGGCGGAGGCAGGAGGCCTCGGGGAACGTTTGTGCATTGTGCTCCAGTTCTTTCTGCATCGAAACCTGTTGTACACAACAAAGTCTGCTGATGATTAAAACTCCGAAACCCAAGTCATTGCCCGGGAGACGCTGGCCCAGCTGCTCTGGCCACACTTCAGGGTCGGCCTGGCTTCTGTGGATGCCCTGGGTGTCCAAGCCTCGGGCCCTGAGCTCACCTGGAGCCCCCCAGGGGACGCCCCTGGTCCACTGCGTGCTTCCGAGATGCCTCCCCCATGGGCAGAAGAACCAGGCAGGCAGGAGGACTGCGTGGCTCTGGTGCATGTGGGGGTGGAGGCAGCTCGAAGCCCGGCTCACATGTGTGCAGGACCGGCCACTTGTCACCTGTCCACCCGACAGGAAGCTGGGCTTGGGGCACTGGGGAGGCCGGGGCATCGGACAGCACTGTGGCAGAGGTGAGCCTGGGGCTGCTGAGCAGGTGGGAAGTGACAGGTGTCTAGAAGGGGAGTACGTGAACCACAGGAGCTCGAACCCCCTCACTGGGACATTGAAAGCTAGGATAATCTGGGACATTGAAACACTCCCTTCCACAGCTTGGGGGGCCCTAGAATCACTCCTATCCCCCAGGCTTTCAAGCAGACCTGCTTCCTCCTCCAGGAAGCCCTCCCTGCCACCCAACCCATATTGCTCCTGAAGCAGCGAGGTTCTTCCTCATCCACATAAGGAGCTCCGGGTGGTATGCACAGACTCAGCCCAGATCATCCTTGCCCTGACCTTCAAGTGCTGTGGGCTTCAGGCAGCCCTGGAGTGTCGAGGAGGCAGGGCATGGTTTGCTGTCACACGAGGCAGGCTCATGTTGGCAGCCAGGTGCTGGGCTGGCACCACCTGGGTTGCCACACAGGGAAGTCCCACAGCACAGACTCTGCCTTTGCCTCTGTTCTGTGCCCACCAAGGCCCCCTGCACCTGCCTGCCCTGGGAATTCCTGAAATGCAATGCCAGGCCACCAGCTGCAACCTCTAGAGCAGGGTCTGAGCTTTCAGCTGGGCTCCCCCAACCATCTAGACGCCCTGGCTTTGCAGGGCCACCTGCCAGGCCCAGGGCTCCGTTCGGCCTGGGGCTGCAGACTGGACCCTGAAGGCCAGCTTTGCCATCTGTCCCTGAGCTGCCCTCCGCTGGCTGCCAGGTCGGCAGTGCAGGCGCCCAAGCCACGATGGTGTCTCCCCTCAGACATTCGCATCTCCTTGTGCTGGAGCTGGGGGCTCAGAGCCACTGATCAGCAGCTGGCAAGCCGCAGACACAGTCAGGGCCACTTCTGCTGAGCACTGGTGCTCCGATCCGCCTTGCTGGGGGCCCTGTCTCTGGGGAAGGAAGCCATGGCTCCAGGTGGTAATGGCCTGTTTATTCTCAGCATTCACTCCTTGCTGAGCGCTGGAGCTTGGAGCCATCTGTTCCCCATGGAAACCAGGTCCCCGATTAGAACTCAGAGGGGCAGACACATGCGCAGCAATCTGGGAAGGCGGCTGACGTGGTGGCATCTCGGAGCGTCTGGACAGCGGTCAGCGCCCCAGAAGCCGGCTCTGCCGTGGGCGTTCACTCCTTGTGCAGAATAGCTGCGCTGACCCCAGGAATGAAATGACAGAGAATGGCTTTGTCATCTGTGAGGCCTGCAGGTGCAGCGGCTGGGGGGCAGCAGGCTGGGGCAGGAAGTGGTTCCACATTATAGGGGTGGGGTGTGCAGAGCAGAGCCCACAGGCGCCTCTCGGGTTTCCTTGCTAAAGAGCCCACCCTCCGGCTTTTACTCCCCGGCAGTGGCTGTTTCTCGAGAAGCCAAGACTCACTTATTGGCCATGTTTATGGTGCACCCTCGACAGATGCAGGACAGGAGCCTGGGAGATTCATCACCTCTGCTTCCTGTGCCTGGGCTTCAGCTGTGGCTTCCACAAGGTGAGCTGCCGATGGTTTGGGGAGCAGCATTGGAGCGGGCCCCAGGCCACCCATCTGCGCAGTGAATCCGCTACAGAGGTCGGGAAGCACCCGAGTGAGACTCTGCAGGGGCCCCGCAGATCAGGCTGACCCGGGTCTGCTGTCCATCACGGTGCCTTGATCAGCAGCCCGAGGCCAAGGACAGGCCAAGCATGTCTGTGTTACTCCACACCCTCGGCCCCAAGGTAGGGACAGGCAGCGGACCTCTCAGCTCTTTGGGAACCAGGTCAAGGAGGGGAACAGGGCCAGCTGCCTGCTCCACGCTCCTAGGGTTTGCAGGGGCACAGAGCTGGGAGCCCCAACACAGCCCCCAGGACGAGGCCCGCGCCAGCCGTTGGCCTCCACAGAGCCTTTGCTGACCCAGGCCGCACCAGGCTGCTCCGGGATGGGCTTCAGGTCTTCAGCAGCCTTGCTGGTGGGTGGCCTGCGGCCGCATGATGCACACAGCACTCAGGACACAGCGGGGACACAGAAGGGGGGACCTGGGATGAGTGGGCAAACAGACACGGCCCCACTTGAAGTTCAGGCTGCAGGTGCAGCCAGCACCTGTAGCTCGGCAGGAAGACGAGGATGCCGTGTGGCTCCATTCGTGGCCTGCCTGACTGCCGTCCCTCCTGCTCCTTTTGGGGAGGCTTGAAAGACCCCCAGCACCAGGTGTAGGCCTGGCTGCTCTTGAGAACTCCAGACCGTGAGTTAGGGCTGCGGCAGGAGCTTCGAGGTCTACACCTGGCCCATTGCTGTTTCTCTGCTGAGTTCTCAGGGCCCAGCGCTGGCTCCGCACCAGCACCAGAGAGCCCAGGCATGCTCTCAGGGACAGCAGGGTCCCTGTCCACGTCCTGGGCCCAGCAGGGCCTGGCACACCGGCGGCTGTGGGCCTTCGTGCGCCGGGCAGAGACAACCCTGCTCCATTTTCCATCTCTCCCCCGGAGTGTGCTTTAGTGAGGTGACTGAGGGTCCCCAAAAGGTAAATGCCTGGAGCTTGGACCGACCAGGGAAAGGGCCCTTGCAGTGTGGCTGCAGGTGAAGGGCACACGAGTCACTGGAGTATAGTTGGGGTTCCGAGTGCGCCCGTGTTGGTGCGGGGTGGCTGCGGCTGGGCTGACGAGCGTCCTGAGAAGACACAGAGGCGGCGAGGTGGGGCTGGGGCGGGAGGGGTGCGGCACAGCACCCGAGCCTCCGTGAGCCCTGTGGGGAGCCCAGCCCCTGGCGACACCTCCAGTTTGCGCTTCTGACCTCCGGAGCTGTGACAGGAGGAGTTTCCATGGCTGGAGCCGCCACTGGGCGGTACTCCGCTGGGTCGGCTGAGGAGGACTCAAACACCCTCGAGGGGCTCAGTGGCTCTGCGTGACAGGCACGCAGGGCGTCTAAGGTTACAGCTTTTTAAAACATGGATCTCCGTGCCTGCTGGAAACGGAGTAGTCCCTCGCTGATCTGACACAAATGCAGGTATTTTTAACACGTTAGGTGAGTTCCTTTTAAATAAGCTGTCAGGAAAATTAACCTCAGGAAGTTGAGCTGCTGTTCAGCCACCCAAGACCCCTGCACCCGCCAGCCTCCAGTCTGCAGGCAAGCGTGGTAAGTATGAGGGACCGCTGCTTCCCCAGCTGGGGCGCCCTCCCGATGCGGCCACTGCCCCAGGTCTGATGGCTGCCTGGAGTTCGCTCACAGCCTTTTGGGCCTCTGAGGGTGAGAGGGCCCCGCCTTGGCCCAGAGCTGCAGCTCCCTGAGCTGGGGCCCTAAGACCAGGTGCCCCATGTGCTCCATCCCTTCAAACACAGCCCTGCCCTAAGCAGTGGCCGTGGGCTCCTTTGAGAGCATCCACCTTGGCAGATTGTACCTTGGGCTGGGCAGCATCTGAGACTCTCAAACGTGGAGGGCCTTTGGGGACGGCCACCTCTTCCCTGCTTCCTACAAGCACAGCTGCCACACACACGGCGCCCCTTGGCCCACTGCTCCAGGGCTTGCCTGGCCGTCCTGTCATCCCGGCCTCCTATGAGGGACGGCAGGGCCTCCTCCTTCCCTCTGTCGCAGGAAGGACCCTGGAGGCCGCGCAGCCTGCACTGTGGCTCTCTGGAGCCAGCGTTAAAGAAACCCGAATGTTTTCTCCAGGTGCT
>RJWM01027902.1:0-25486 GCA_004363535.1 Dasyprocta punctata | reverse complement strand
TCTACCTTTCATGGTCATTATTTTTGGGGAAGAGCCAGAGGTCACACTGTGAACTGGATATGGTGGTGAATGCTTGTAATCGCTGCACTCAGAAGGCTGAGGCAGGAAAATCACCACAAATTTGAAGCCAGGTTGTGTTACCTAGTGAGTTCTGTCTCAAAAAGTTATGTAAATGAGGATAAATCATAATACATACAAGAGACTGCCTGTCTGTTAGATGCCTTTTGGCAGCAGCATTCATTGATTTTTGATCAATCACACCTTGTAAAAACAAAGCAATGGGGAGTATTTTGAGGAGGACCCATGGCAACGTGCCATTTCTATGATAAGTTTTTCAAAAACTTTAACATTCACCACATTTGTCAAGTACACCTGTATACATTTGAAACGTCTTTTCAATTTCAAGGAAAATCTTTTAGGACTCTGTGTTATTGAACTTTCCATTGCTGTGACAAAATATTTAAAAGAAGAGAGGTTTATTTTTGTTCACATTTTCAGAGATTTCTGTCCATGGTGAGCAAGATTCAGTGCTTTTAATCTATGATGATATAGAAATATCATGATGGAAGTAAGGATTAGAAAAAGGTATCTGTTTATCTCATGACAGTCAGGAAGCAGAGAGAGAGAGCGAGAGAGAGAGAGAGAGAGAGAGAGAGAGAGAGAGAGAGGCCACAAGTAAGACATAGTTAACACAGTAACACTCCCTCATCCACTTCTTAGAACCAGGTCGCATCTCCTGAGATTCCATTTCCTCCTAATAATTTTATCATATTATGACCTCGTTGATGGATTAATCCACAGACCAAGTTAAAGCACTCACAAGCCAATCATTTTCTGAAAATCCCACCTTTGTACACTGCAGCTTTGGGAGGACACTCAGACCTAATCCATAAGAAATTCTGGTTGTCACTACATTGAATTAATTTGGAGAAAGTTGCACTACAATATTAAGATAGTTCATGCATCATTGTGTTATAACCTAAGATTTACTGGAGATAACTTAATTCCTTGTCGATAGTATTTTGTACATTTACACATAATTTATGTTAACTTTTTATTTTGGAATACTGTCAGAGATAAAAGTGCAGGAATACTGTAAGGGGCACATCCTTTACGTATGTTAAGTTTGCATCAATAGATGCCATTCTACTTCCACATTCTGCTATAACTATTAGTTGCCATTCTATTAGTTGGATGCTATGGTGTAAAGCAAATCACCCCAAAACACTGAAGCATATGTTAAGGCGTGATTAATTGTCATTCTTCAAAGAGGATGAACCCGCATATTTTAGACATTAAGGTGTTTGACACCTTAACCAATGTGACAACTCCATGAATTTTTGTAGATTTTGTATTCCACCCTCTGCACAGCATGTGTTTTTATTACACACTCAAGTAATTTATCATTTCCTGTTCATCACGTCTAATTGACCTGCTACCATCAATATCAGGTTGAATGGGAAGATTCCGTGGAAAGTTCATGTGATGTAGTTTTCAGCCCCTTTGTGACAAGGAGCAAGAGAGTTAACATAACCTGGGACCATGCTGAAGTCCTGAGCCACTGTTCATTCCAGGTGACTGAGAACTGTAGCAGAGGACTGAGACAGATTGTGTCTCCACTCTACTGCTGACCCTGCCTCTGATTCTGCAAGCAGCCAGTTCTTCAGAAGCTTGGGGGTGCTCAGCAGTGACCAGAAAGGAAAGACAGAAGACTCTGAGAACAGAGACCTATAAATTCTAATGTTTAAACCAATAAGAAGTCCCTGTGGTCTGGGTTTAACTTTACTCTAACATCTGAAGTAGCTTTTCTTTTGGAATCTTATAAGAGCCTTCTTCTCTGGGATGCAGCCTGAGCAAAATAAGTATGCCCCAAACAAGATGATGTTCTTATTACCACTCCTTGAGCTTGCACTCTTGTGGATTCCAGGTAAGACTACTTGAACAAAGCAAAAAGGGCAATGTTTCTTAAATCCCTAACTTTTCTCTTCTTTTCTTTTCCTTTCCTTTATTTTTTCTTTCTGCTTTTGTTTTTTCTTAGTTGCCCTGCACCAAATGAATATCTTTCTTTGACATCAGTTTTTATAAGTTTAAAATTTTTAAAGACTTCCTTAGTTTCTTTTTTTAAAGTTTTTATTTTTTAATAAAACCAAACAATTTAAAACAGAATGAAGCCAATTAAAATAAAACAGTGAAAACGACACAGTATTTCACAACAAGATAACAGGAAATCAACAATGGCTACCAAAATATATCTTGTTATCTTCAAAATAGCTGCTCATGTCATCAGATATAATAAAATGAAACCAAACAAAATAGAATAAAATCTATCAAAACAAAACAAAGAATATGATTCAGGACTTTACAACAAAATAATAGGGAATTAGCAAATGCTACCACCTTCCTTTTTTAGAAATTTCCTTCCCTTTCACTTTCACAATATCTATTGTCCATTTTGTATCCCACCAACTTATTCAGTTTTTTAATACTAGGAAGAAAACATGATGTTCACTTATGTGAGTCTGAGAGTCTGAACCATTTCGCCCAAGTGCATGATCACAAGTTGCATCCATTTACCTACAAGAGCCTCATGTTTATCCTTGTTTATAACTGAGTAGCTTTCCATGTATAAAAAATAAGACATCTTTCTTACTCATTCTGCACTTGATGGGGAAGCTACCCCTGGTTTTTTCTGATTCCCCGTCACATGGAGCATTGTCTTTTCTCCTTTGTCTTTCAATCTATAAATTTCCTCTCAAGTTAATGACTTTGTTGTACACCACACATTGATGGATCTTGTTTCTTGATCCACTATGCCTGTGTTTCTATTTATTGATGAAATGAGGTCATCTACATTAATGGTTAAGGCCATCATGCACTGGTTTGTCTCTGCCATGCTTTTTTCCTGCTGTTGGCTCCCTATATTTCCCCTCCATTCAATTGTCTGTCCCACTTGGTGATCCCAATTTGCTGCTGTTCCTGGGACTGTGAACATGTTTATGTCTCTCTAGAATATCCTTATTACTCTTTCTAGGTTTGGTTTGGTGGTCATGAATTCCCTCAGTTGTTCTTTGTCATGGAAGTATCTTGTTTCTCCATTAATTTTGAATGGTAGTTTTGAGGGTACATAAATCTGGGTTGGAAGTTGTTTTCTTATGGGACTTGAAATACTTCCCTCCAAGCTCTTCTTGACTTTATGGCTTGTGTTGAGAAGTCTGTTGTGATTCTGATGGGTTTTCCTTTGTAGGTGATCTGTTTCTTTTCTCTGACATGTTTTAATATTCTGTTCTTGTGCTGAATTTCTGGAATCTTGTTTATTATATGTCTGGGTGCAGATTTATTTTGGTTATGACTATTTGGAGATCTACATGCCTCACTTATGTGTATGTCAGGTCCTTTTTCCATGCTTGGGAAGTCATGTAGTTATGTTCTGCTGATACGTGGTTTCAGCCCCCAGAAGTGAGACTGTACTGACCCAGTGTTCAGCTGTCCTGTCTATGATGCAAGGGAGACAGCTTCTGTCACCTGCTAGACCAGTGAGAACATGGCCACCAATCTACATTTGTACCAGCTGAAACAAAACCAGGCTCCAGAACTCCTCATTATGTGGACCTTCCCAGGCATCTACATGATCCCTTTGATGTTCGGTGGCAGTAGATCTGGGATAGATTTCACTATCACCATCAGCAGCCTTCACCCTGAAGATGCAGCAATTGATACTGTCAGCAAGGTTATAGTATTCTTCACACTATGCTACAAACAAGAACAAAAACTATTTCAGTCTGGTTGAGCAGGTAGATTGGGTGCTACCATGCTCTTCTGATCTTTGCAGTTGCAGCAGGGTCACTGACTTCACCAAAACCATGAGTTTTCATCAGCCCAGCAGAGCTGAAACCTCAGAGCCACTGCTTCATATATTATTTGAAATTTCATCTACAGGAATTTTCAAAATAAATGAACAGCTGTTGAAGATCAACTCTCTTTCTATCCATCTAAGTATTTCCTTAATTTGTCTTTTACAAATTAGTGAAACTTTGGAGTTTTCCTTGGGGACTTCATTTAGTCAATAAATCACAATTGTCTTAAGGTGAGAATACTGTGAAATTACCAAGCTATTTCCTTGAGTTGAGGGGGGAGTACAGAAGAGACCATTAATTCAGGTTTCATCAACATGACTTGAAAGAGGTGAAAATGGCTCCCACTGCCTGAGCCCATCTCTCACACTGGATGTTTGTCAAGACAGATTAGGATCAGGGCTTCCTTTAACCACTGGAACATGTGCCTGAGAATTCAGGAGGTGCTGGATATTGAGATCTGCATGCATGAAAATGAATACAACAACAACAGAAATAGACACCTAGCATTTCTGGCAAGGAGGATGTTCCAGAGAGAACACATAGCTGGAAACAACAGGAACACAAATCCTCCACTTTCAGTCTTGGCACAGGTGCGGACTCTAGGACTCTGGAGACTGATGTCAAGAACTCCCAATTCCCCAGTGGAATTTCCTGTGCTGAAAGCTGAGTGTACCAGGATACCAGCCAGCAAAGAAGGTAGTTTTGGGAGCTGCAGCCAGGTGGATAATCTAAATGTGCATAGCATTTCACATTTCGATATGCATATAAAATATGACAGGTCATTTGTCATCCTAAAATAGAATATACTTTACCACGTAACTCTTTTATCTACCTTAAAACTCAAACTGAACTTTAAAATCCTATCTTTATTTTATGTTTTATTTTTATTTATTTATTTATTTATTTATTTTTTGCTGTAGTGAGTATTGAACCTTTTTACTGAGGTACATTCTCAACCCCTTCTATTTTCATTTTGAGACAGGGAATCACTAAGTTGTTAAATTGCTGTGTTAGGTAATACTATGTCCCCCCAAGTCCTCATACAGTTTTGATGGGGCTGTGTCTGGCACTTGTGATCTATTTGTTGTCTAGCGCTGGGATTGATGATGTAAGTGCTGCACTTGCCCAAGGGTGGAGCTGAGATAGAGTGTAAAGGAGGCAGGTCTTCCTCTTGCTCGCTTTTGCCCTCTCTCTCTCTCTGTTTCTTGCCAGCGTGTCTTGCTGTTTGGTGACCACCATGAATGGTCTCCCCACCATGCCATGCTGCCTTGGGGCCAACTGAGTATGGTCTGAAACCCCTGGAGAACTATAAGAAATAAACCTTTCCTTCCCTAATTTTGAGCATCAGATATTTTGTCTCGGCAACGAGTGAAAAGTAACTAAGACAATTGCCAGGTTCGGTAATCCTCTTGCTCCAGATTCCCAGAGTGCTGGATATTACAGGCATGTTCCTGGCACAAATTCTTCTTTTAACCCTTACCATCTCTGAGTGTCAGGACCAGTGTCCTTCCCTTAATTTTCTTAATACCAAGACCAAGTTCATCTCTTCATTTATCTTTGTGTGCTCTTATTCATTCATTTATCTTATCTTGATAATGGGAGTGCCGTGTTATGTCCTGTTTGATGGTGTTTCTTTGATGACTTTTATCAGAATTGTTTGCAAAAAAATTACATCAGTATTGATCATTTTTTCCAGTACCACATATTTTATCCCAAAGTGAAAAACCAGATTATAAAAAGGAATATTTCTGCATTGTGGTTCAGGCATATAAAGTAAACATTACAGTTTTCATTTTAAAGGCTATGTATTAAGCATTGGGTTGCCAGAGAACAGTGCTGTTTTGACAGGGTGGGAGTTTTGGGAGGTGGGACTTAGTGGGAGCAAGCTAGGTCATGTTGGGCATGCCCTGTGAAGGGATACAGTTATCCAGGCTCTCACTCTCCATTTCCTGCCTCCATGTGGTGGATCATTTACAGTGCCTTGTCCTCCTATCCTGATATTTCTCCTCTCCATAGGATCAAAGTAATGGGTATCAAGTGACCATGCACTGACACCTCTGAAACCATGAGTCAAAAGAAATATTTCCTTTTCTTAAATTGATTTTCTCAGTTACTTTTAACAGTGACAGCAATCTGCCTGACACACTGACCAATTTTCTTCACAGGAGACTATAAGTTATAGAATATCTTAGAAAATAAATTGGAGTTATGTGTCATGGTTGTTAAGCCCAAATATTGGAAATGATGAGGAAGGATTTTATTTTGTATGTGTGTAAGCCATTGGCATATGTTCTGAATCACATTCTTTTTATTATTTATTCCAATTATTCCATGAACAGGTGCAAATCAGGAGCTCCTTCTGCCATCAAATTTTAAGGAAAAGTCAGTTACATCTGGTCCTGGTATTGGATGCCCAAGTTACTCATTAGCTCCTATATGACCTTCCATGCACTGAGTCTCCCCACCTCGTCCATCAAACACCATCTGCAGTGAGTTCTTTTTCCCTTCTTGTAATACATCATTATCACACTTTTTACAAAGATAAGTGTTCATTAAATTTCAAAACAATTCTTGTCATTAATAAACTTGTATTTATTTGTCCTATTAAACTTTTTCAACATGACACAGATGCCTTCAGTTGAGTGAAATGCACTATAGTTTTTCTTTTTCCAGAAAAAGAGCCAACTATTTTTACATTTAAATTTTCATTTAGCGTCAAAGTTTCCATAAGCCTGTTAAACCTACCATGAAAAGGATAAGTGTGCATCAGGAAAGACAAGGAGATTTCATTGAGACTATTAAGTGCTTTGAAAAGTATTTCTTTGGCTGGGAATCTGGTGCATGCTGGCAATCCCAGTACTTGGGACCCTGAGTTAGGAGGATTTCTGTGAGTTCAAAATGCTGGCATCCAGCCTGCACTCCATAGCAAATTCAAGCCAGTTTGAACTGCATAGCAAGACCCTGACTCAAAAAAAAAAAAAACCCAAAAGGAAAAGAAAAAGTGAGAGAGACAGTTATATGCATTTTGAAAAAATAATGTAATAATGTATCTTTTTACAACTTAAATAGTATAAAAGTCCACCAGTAATATAAGAATCAGTCTTCTGGGTTTTTTATCCCCAAACCATGAAATTAAACATCATCTTTTCAACAAGCAACTGGTCTCCTGTCACAGACCATGCCTTCTATTCAGAAGCTGGAATTCCCTGATCCCCTTTGTGCTGCTCTGCAGGTCTCCTCATCCCCGCCTGTCCCTCCAGACCTTAGCAGAGTTTGGGCACCACCTCTGGTTTGAGATCAAACTGAGGCAGGCACAGCATTGCACTATGGAGCTGGGGCTCTGGTTTCGAGATGGGAACGTGGCGATGCCTACATAACAGGGCCCAAGGAACGCAGAAGTCTGAGGTAGGGACCGTGTTCAGTGCGCATGGCATCTATCTTTCACCTGATCAGCCTGCGTGATTGTTGCTGGGAGATTGTGAGTAAGACATCATTGATTCTCTGATGGGTTCATGTTTTCTTTCCAGCTGTGCTTTCATACAGTGTTCACGGCTGCTTGTAGAAGATTCAGGAGATTTTCTTGAGTTGTCACTGAGAAATTTTCTTTTCATGAAGAATACATGTATAATTGTGTTTATTGACCTAATAAGAAATCTCACGTAACTAGTGAACATTGAAAGAATGAACCTGTGGTTTACTTTATTCAACATACTCTAAGAGAAATAGATATTATCTCAGTGATAAAGTGCTAAATAGATGGAACAAAGTACACAGAGATTGAAAAATAGGGAAAAACACAAAAATTATATCATTGTAGATAAAAGAATAATTGTACATCTCAGCTGCCAGAGTTTCAACCAGTGAACAGCTGCTGAGTGTGTAAGTCATGTGAGCTGCTGGGGTTCTCAGGGGCTACTCTACTTGGGGTTCTGGGATGGATAGGATGGGGCTAGGTTCACAGGTCTGGACAAGGAGCCCTCAACCTTGAAACATTCCTAGCACTGCACACTGCATGACATTCTTGGCCCCTTACTCTTTCCCAAAATTCCATCTTCGTCATTTCATGTGGTCAGATACTAGACCTCAGTAGACCTGTGACCATTTTATTTTCAGAATTCCAGGCAAACTTTGAGTCTTGTGTGCTTTACAGTTGCATGATTTATTAAGAAGTGGAATCAACTGAATTTTCTACAGAATCTTGTCTGGTAATGGACAGAACAATACCAGGTTCCTGCATACTGGTTTTTGAAAAGATGTAGTCAAGGCTTTAGGGTATCAAAATGAATAGGCTGCTATGTTAAAGATCTTCCACTAGATGGCGAATAACCCCACAATAAACAAAGCACTGAGGTCTCATCCTAGAAATACTGGAAATGTAGAAGTGAGGCTTTCCTGTTAGGGAGCCACTAAGGCAGGGAGCTCTCTGCTCAGCTCTCTAAGCTCACATGGCTGGGGGCCTCTGTGCACAATGGGCCAGGTCTTGCCCATCTGGCAGTTCCTCAGTATCTCCTATTTTCCTTTGTGATTGGTAATACACCTAACTAAGAATGATGCTCCTTCCAGGATGATCCTTAGAACCTGAACTGCAGGGAAGCAGTGACACAGAGGGTGAGAGAACAATGTGCACTGCTCTGAATGTGTGCAGCCATGAGTGAAACAGGGACGAAGCAGCCTTGTGAATTCAGACATGGTGGGAAAAGAACTTATGCAACCGATCTCTATTCAGAGATGCAAAGTGTGTAATGAAACAAAAAGAGAATAACAGTTCACTCTGCTTATGGGAGAGCAATCTGATTCTGCTCTGGCCCAAGGGAGAAAGATATACTCTGTGGGAAATCTGTGCCACCATAGTCTGGAAAGGGACCACAGAGAACCGTGGTCCACTTCTGCGAAGAGCCAGCTCTGCACCTGTACACAACCCCGCCCACCCTCTGTTGATTTGCATGTGCCCAGAGAACAGGCAGCTGCTTAAGAGGCTGTCAGATGCTGTGCAGGAGTCAGTTCCAGTCAGGACACAGCGTAGACATGAGGGCTCCTGCTCAGCTCCTGGGATTCCTGCTGCTCTGGCTCCAAGGTGAGGAAAGATTCGTCTTGCAATTTAGTCTGCTTAGAGTTGCCTGGCCAGAGTTGCCTGGCACTTCAGGGAGGTACTGTTTTACCACGATTGTTCTCATATTTGTTATGTTTCTAATGTCAGGTGCCAGATGTGACATCCAGATGACCCAGTCTCCATCCTCCTTGTCTGCATCTGTAGGAGACACAGTCACCATCACTTGCAAGGCCAGTGAAGATATTAGCTATGGTTTAAACTGGTACCAACAGAAACCAGGGAAAGCTCCTACACTGCTGATGTATAATGCAAATAGTTTGGAATCTGGGGTCCCATCGAGGTTCAGTGGCAGTGGATCTGGGACAGATTACACTCTCACCATCAGCAGCCTGAAGCCTGAAGATGTTGCGACTTATTACTGTCAACAATATTATGATGCGCCTCCCACAGTGCCACAAGGCATAACAAAAACCAGCCAGGAAAGCAGAAGTGTGAGGCTGGGCTGCCCCAGCTGACACCCTTGCTGCACTCAACTGCTGAGAACATTTCTCTCACCCAGGCAGGACTGGAAGTTCACTTGGAGGATTTAGCAGAAGGGCCCAAGATTTTTCTCTGCACCCTGTCTTTCCTATTCCTCAGCAGCACAGCCATCACAGCGCCTGTCCTGATTCAATGAAAGACACAGATGAGCACCTCTGAGCAATGCGGGTTATGGCATCACTTTGGATTCAGACAGCAGCAGAGAAGCCCTTCTATGCGTTCTGAGAAAGAATTTCTCATGACCTGCTTCAACTTTTAGATTTAAGGTCATCGAAAAATTTAAAATGCAGAGGTGGCCCTTATAACCTTGCCCACGTGGCTATGGATTCTATCATCAACATCCAATTACAATTTCGTTGCAAACAGTGAAATTCAATGTACATGCCAAGTCCATAGTTCAAATGAAGACTCACACTTGATGCTGTACATTTCACCAGAATAAACAAATGTGTAATAACACACGAAGCATTTTGGTATGATTAAATGTCACATCACTGCCCTATAAATCCTTTTCCCTTAGAATTCTCCTCATTCATTCCCTTCCCCCCCATTTCCTGTAAGTCATTTGTGTTTTACCCTTCCCTTAGTTTTTCCTTTTCTTGAATGACAAAATCTTGGTTTTATAGTATAGAAGCTTTTGGAAAAGTAATCTCAGAATACACTGTGCTAAGGAACAGCATAATTAAAAATATTGAATAACACACTTGTTAATTACAATCTTTCTTTTGTGTCTTCTATGGTTATATAGAATATCTTGCCTTAGTGACAGTTTTGAAATAGAAGCTTTCAATGTATTGATTCTGTCTCAGAAATCACCAGAAATATACAGATTTGCTTGGAGTGGGAGTCTACTACTATTTTTAAAACATGGGGAACAACTTTTATAATCTTTTGCCCCTACCTTTAACTGGATTTGCAAGTGGAAGTTTAGAACTCTCACTGTTCAACTTTTGTATTACTTAGAGACATTCACTATTTCACTGAACCTAGCTTGGGGTCTTTCTCTGTCACTCTGGAGAGTCCCCAGCAGGCTACCTTTGGTTTTGAGCATTGTAGAGGAAAACAGGTGGTTTTGTTTCATGCTGAAACATATCTCCTATCCTTATTTCACATCTTCCCATGTGATTTTCATGACTGTACAACTTGAACACCTCCCACAAACACAGTGTCTCAGCTCAGTGTGAACACCAGTGTCAAATCTTTGGGAAGACAATGATGACGACAGATTAACATAGGATCCCCAGCATGCTGTTTATTTTTCCAACCAAGATGGCTGCAATACAGGTGGTGTCACCACAGTAGGTCAATCTCAGATTCAGGCATAGAATACATCCCCTGTATATCCCACCCCCTGCTTCCTCATCCCAGGAATAAGATATTCTTACTTACCCCTTAATTGCAGTAATTATTCATTTTTTCTCTATTAAATTGTGCCTTTTCATTGAGCTGTGCTAATGAAGGTTAGTTGTAATGCATGCTAAGCACAGAACATGTCAAGAAAATGGTCATTACTGAGCAATAATAAATAATGAATTCCATTTGTTTTGATTACTGTCAAATGTTAATAAAGAGAAATCTTAAACAAAGAAACAAACAAATAAACAAGTAGTAGGAGCACCTAAAGCTATCAAATATTGATGAAAATTAAGAACTTATGACCCCTTAGCAGAACAGATTGGCACAGGCTTGAAATTTACTCTCCTACCTAACAGATGACCTCTCTCATCTCTG
Organism: Dasyprocta punctata; assembly: GCA_004363535.1. Classification (NCBI taxonomy): domain Eukaryota; kingdom Metazoa; phylum Chordata; class Mammalia; order Rodentia; family Dasyproctidae; genus Dasyprocta; species Dasyprocta punctata. The sequence goes on along the minus strand of RJWM01027902.1, from coordinate 14,311 downwards.
AATAAGGTCCTGGAAAACAGCAGTTCACACAGCACCTTGTGTCAGACTAGTCAAAGTAGCTTCATTCATAACAGCCCAGAGTGGAAACTACTGAAGTTGTCATCACTACATGAAGGAATAAATGATTGTATTACCACTGGTAAATAGTGTTTAGAAATAAAAGCTGCATTATATGTACATGGAACAAAATGAATCACCCTAAAACAATTTTTATTATTACTTCCCTTTGTGTGCTGATTTCACTGACTTTCTAATGAATTACCTTTTCCCATTTTTGTATTGCGTTTTGTATAATCTATTCTCACTTTCTTTTATAACCCCTCATGGCATTGCCATGGATTCAGCCTCCTCTGGCATAGGATGCCACTTGCCACCTGGTGGGTTTTTAATCCTGAGAGTCTTCCCCATTTTTGACTGTTATGCTGTGGGAAGTGCTGGGACACAGCCCCTCCCTCACAAAACTGTGATCCATGCCCAACCACAGGCTTCCACCCTCTGCATCAAGTACCACTCACTATGAGGGCTTTCCCTCCTTTCAGTACAACTAATCAGCAGGTTTGCACTTTTCACATAGCACCGATATCTACTTAATTTTCTAGAATTTCTCATTACCTCTATAAACTTGTTTTTAATTGCACAATAAAACAGTTTCAACCTGAAAGAAGTGCATTCCCAGAAGTGAAAAGGGGCATAATTTTTTCATTTGAAAAAGAAATGTACTTGTTTTGCATTTAATAATTTTTCATTTTGTGTTATAGTTGCAGAATCACGATAAAGCTGTCATGTGAGTGATATTTGCATGAATAAATAATAGAATTTTCAATGGTCAGACTTAATATTGCAGCAGTAATGAAAGGACCAATGCAGAATGCAATATTGTTGTAAATGAAATTTAATAGTGTAGAGTCTGAAATTGTGAAATAGCACAGAATTCAAGCACTGGATGCAATGTCTGGAGATGTGGGACTGTTTGTCCATGGTGAGCAGCAAAGGTCTCTGTGATCACTCACCATGTGCTCTGAATGCTGTGGCCACAGGACTGAAGTCAACCTGCAATGACAAAGGAGCAATCGTGGGACCTGCAAACACCAGGAGATTACACTGAATTCATTAAGTGTTTACTGAATTTTTTTTTTTTTTTTTTTTGCCTCACAGGCATTACGAAAGTGAACCAGCAATATAGGAATCAGATCCTTAAGGGAGTTTACTCCCTTAAGAGTGGAAATTATCATGATATATTTCAGCAGACATGTGGTCCTGGGCCACTGCATGGCAGAGAATTTGCCCTCTGTTCAGAACCTGGAGTCCCTGCTGTGCACCCTATGATGCTTCTCTGCATGTTTTCTGAAGCCCCTGCCTGTCACAAACTCTTAGCAGAATGTGGTCACAATCTCAGGACTAAGATCAACCTGAAGCAGGTGCACAGCGAGCTGCAGACACGGAGCTATGGCCCTCGGAGTCCTGGTGCTCCGGGTTCAGATGAGACAGCAGGGTGTGGAAAGGCCTCCGTGACAGGGTCCATAGGACCCAGGAGTCGGAGTTTGAGACCGTGTTCACTGTGCCCTACATGCACTGACCACTTGATCAGCAGGCACTACTCTTGCTGGGTAGACCCCTGTGTGGGACATCATTCATTGAGGGGCACGTTTGTGTTCTGTTTCTGCCTTTACATTCTGGTGATACCATTTCAGGCTCCAGGGCCCAGCTTCCCTTTCAGTGTCTCTAAGAGAAATGGTCTCCATCATTTTCCTTGCAGCAGCAGAATCCAGGGAAGTTTCCAAAAAGTCAGCGATGTGCTATGTCTGCCTCGGCTGGACTCTGTCTACAATTGTGCTTTACACAGGATAGATGTTTGAAGTAGCTTGCTAGATAAAACTCAGTTAAAATTATAAGCATAGTTCCTCAATTATACTAGATACAGTTCCAGCGCTGAAAAGAAATGTGTGGCTCATAGCTAGACTACTGATCAATGAAAATACATACAATTACATAAGTTTAGAAATTTATTTTGGTCAGCACTGTTCAAATTTCTTATGTCACTCATAGTGCTATAGACAGAGCAATAACTTCCTCATCTTTTATCCCATAGGCCTGGTGATCCCAGATGTTTAGTTGGCTATGTAGCTTTTTTCTTCCTTTTCCCCCTATACTGAGTCAATATGTATTTCAGGATGCACCCCGTCTAAATAAATCCAAGGACTGAATCCTTTTCTAAAACAGTGCTATTATTTTTATAACTCTCTTCCCTCTTTGAATATAACTGAGGGTTTTGTGGTATGAAGATTATCTGATAGCATTGCTCAGATAAAGCCAGGCTGTAAAGGTCACTGGAGGTTTTGGTAGAAGGTGGAGGGAGGTTCCTCTACCCCGGACTCTCCTTCCTCCTCCTCAGCTGTGAGCACAGACCTCGCAGTTCCTGTCCTGATTAAGGAAGGACACTGATGGGCACCCTTGAGTTGTGTGGATTGTGGCCTCATTTTGGATTTTATACAACATCAGAGGATCCCTCCTATGTGTTCCAAGAAAGAATTTTTAAAGATTTATACCATTTTTTAAGAGCAGATTTCACTTCAGAGCAAAATTTAAAGTGCAATGGTGTATCCTTTATGCCCCATGCTGGCACACCTTCACAATCTCTTGATCTACAGCATCCAATTTCAATTTTCTCACAATCAAAATCAATTTGCATTCAAAATACACATTCCACATTAAGGTGATTTTCTTTTTGCTTTTTTTTTTTTTTTTGTACCGGGGATTGAACTTATAGTCTTGCACCTGCCAGGCAGATGCTTACGCCACTGACCTAAATTCCCAACCCTATTTTTTGAGACAGGGTCTCACTATGCAGTTCAGGCCAACCTTGAACTCACTTTGTAGCCCAGGTTGGTCTTGAACTCACAATGATCCTTCTGCCTCAGCCTCCCAAGTGCTGGGATTAAAGACGTGCGCCACTATGCTTGGCTTAAGGTTCATTCTTGATGTATGTTTCACCAGCATAATCAAATACACAATGAATAATGATACATACACAACAGTTTGGTTATGACCCAATGTGGCTTCTGTATCCTAAAACTGCTCTAGGTTCTACCTGCTTATCCTCATTTTCCTCTTTTCCTGTAAGCCATTCATGTTTTAACATTCCTATAATTCTTTCTTTTAAAAAATGAGTATATTTTTGAATTTATATTATGGAAGCTTTTCAAAAACTAATCTTAATATAGATTATAGTATGGAGTACACTCACGAAAATATTGAAGAATATATTGGGGTACTACAAAGATTCCCTTTCTCTCTTATTTTTCCAAATAACCTGGTTCAGTGAAGGTTTTGTAATACTGGCTTTCACAGTATGACTGTGTCTTGGGGTTACCAGAGTGTAGACTTGCTTGGACTTCATGTTAAGAGCATCCCCTAGTTTTAAAACTTGAGCAGGAAGTTTTAAATTTTGATTCCCGTATAACTGACTGGATTTGCAGGTGGAACAGTAGAACTGCAGCTGTTCTTTTACATCTCTGAGAGCCATTCTCTAGCCTAGCTTGGTGTCTTTTTAACTCCTGAGGGAAGTCTCCAGCTTAGTACATTTGCTCTTGCTGATCTGGGCCCTGAGCATTAAAAAGGAAAACAATAATACACTTCACTCAACTGAAGGGAAATGAATGAGACTTGCTTCTGTTTCTTTGGAGGAGCTCATCTTCACCTTCACCTTGGACATGGTCACCTGGTTTCAGCATAGACTCTTCAGGCTTCTAGGGCAGATCCTTGAGTCTGCTGATACAGACTCTCAGGGGACTCTAGAGTGAGCTCCAGGACTTAAAACTTTGAATGTTTCAAATCTCCAGCACAAGGACAGCCCAACTAGCTCTTCCACATCTGACTGTGCCATCAGACATGGGATGCTCTCTTGGTTACTTTCTCTCTTTCCTGAGACAAATCACCTGACACCCAAAATTAGGGAAGAAAGGGTTTATTTTGCTTACGGTTTTTGGAGGTTTCAGTCCATAATCAGGGGGCTCCAAGGCAGGGTGGTGTGGCATAGGGGCAACACGTCAAGGCAGCAGCAATCAAAAGCAGCCAGAGCAAAAGGGGGAAGGGCAAGCCTCTTTTCCTCCTTTATATTGTACATAGGCTACCCCTTCCCCCCACTTCCAGGGCAGGTGTAGCATTCACAAAATCTCTGTGCCTTAGTCTTGCACAGCATGAGGATATTTACAAAGCAAGGATCCTGGCTCCCTGCTGAGTCTCCAGTTAAACTTCTAAACTTCTCAAGTTGACACAATGTATCAACCATAACAGTCAGCTTCCTTATAAATCCTTATATTTTCCCATACTTTTCATTAAATCTGTTTCCCTAGTGAGTACTGATTGATACATTAAATAGTAAACAAACAATTCAGGCGATGGATACAGTGTCTGCAGATGTGAGGTTATTCACTGTGACCAGGGAAGGTCTCTATGAGTATTCAACATGTGCCCTGACTGCTCAAGGGATAGCATGTGACCAGATGAATGAATGCAATCTACGAGAACCAAGGAAACAACTGTGGGAACTCCAAACACCAGGAGATTTCAGTAAAATCATGGTTTACTGAAAAAAAAAATGCAATTGCCTTGTAGGTAGTGCAAAAGTCAACCTGCAATTTAAGAATCAGATCCTTATGTGACTTTATTTCCTTATGCATGCAAATTAACTTAATATATTTCAGCAAACACATAGTCCTGACCTATATGCATGACAAAGACTTTGCCCTCTCTTCTGAAGCTGGACTTTCCTGCATGCACCACTTTTCTGGTAGTCTGCACGTTGCCCACTGTTTGTGTCTACCACAAGCCCTGAGCAGAATTTGGTCACTATTTCAAGATAGGCATCAACCTGAGGCAGGTGTAGCACTGAACTATGGTTTTGTGGCACTGTTCTTTTGCATCTTGGTGCTCTGGCTCCAAGTGAGGGGAGCATGGAGACACCCATGTAACAGGGCTCATTGGTCACAGGAGTCTGAGGCTGACACCTTGTCCACTGTATACAGCATCTGTTGTCCACTTGATCGGTCAGCATGACTCATGCTGGGGTGGGACATGATGCATTCTGGAACATATATGTGTTTTGCACGTATCTCTGTATTCTATGTGTAAAAATGTGGGCTCTGGCCTCTAGGTTTGCATTGAGTATTTCCCAGTTAAGGTGTCCACCACCTTCCTTGCAGCAGCAGAATCCAGAGAGAGTTCCAAAGTTTCAGACATGTGCTGTGTCTACCTTGGCTGGAGCACATCCCAGCTCAGTGTAGTGGTATGGGACAAACCCTTGTTATTGCTAAGCCAGTTCATTTTCCTAGTGATATTGCTGGTTATCACTGTCTAAAATTATCACTGTCTAAAACTGGAACTTCTTCTATGATAAATGTAAAGTTATTTTGCTAAAAATTTAAAATGAGAACCTTAGTTACTCAATTACACTTGATACGTGTCTAGTGCCTAACACATATGTGACTCATGGCCAAACTAACGATAAACACAAATACGCATGTTTGCGTCATCCTAGAAGATTACTTTAGTCAGTGCTTTTCAAGTACAGATTTCACACGTAGTGTTATTGTTAGAGAAGAAACCTCACCAACCTTTATTCCAATAGGCCCAGTGTCCCTGATATTCTCTTGGCTTTTCAGCTGCTTTGCACCCTGTCCTAGTTACTTTTTATTTGTTTCTGAGACAAAATACCTGACGCCCAAAATTAGGGAAGGAAAGGTTTATTTCTTACAGTTTCTTGGGAGTTTCAGTCCATACTTCGTTGGTTCCAAGGCAGCATGGCGTGGCAGGGCTGCTGTTCATGGTGGCTGCAACCACAAGTTGCGCTGGCAGGAGAGGGGGGGAAGAAACACAGATGTGAGCAAGAGGAAGACCCTCCTCCTTTACATTGTATCTCAGCACCATCCCTGGGTGGGTGTAGCACTCACATCATCAATTCCAGTGATAGACAACAAACTGATAACAAGTGCCAGATTCAACCCCATCAAAAGTATATGAGGACTTGGGGGTACATAGTATCACCCAATACACACTCCCACTATTATTCTTTTATATGCCATGTCAAAATAATTCAAAAGAGTCAAGCCTTGTTCCAAAAAAGTGTTACTGTGTCATGAAAACAGCTGACAATGCCATCTCCTTTTGGAGAATACCTTAGAGATGTGTGGGAAGAGGTTTGCCTGATGGCATTTCTCTCTTCAATCTATAATCCACGTGCTGTCTGTATGTTACAAGGTGATAGTGAACAAGAGGAGAAAGGGGAAAGAGGGGGAAATAATATTCTTCCAACATGGAGGGTTTTAGTTTTCTTTTGGCAGTGAAGATGTGAGGAAGTATAGGTTTACTTTTATTTTCTTTTCATCCTGATAGTGATTACAACACAAACTCAGGAGGTATTTCCTGAGCTGTGACTCATAAAGCTTTTTCTACCAGCAATTTATCTATAATTGTGTTTATCACCTGAGAGAGAACCTCCGCATAAGCAGTAAATATGAAAATGTTGCAGTTCCAGTTTCTTTTGTTGACATTATTTCAAGAGATATACATGTACTTCACTGATGAAGCTCTACCCAAATGCAATAAAACACCTAATAATTGAATATATTAGAAAGGCAAAAATTTATGTCATTATTGCTGAAACCATAATTGCAGTTTAAACAGAAGCCTTTCTCATAGGTGAACCAAATAGTACAGATACACACCACTAGTTCATTAACTGAACTATACAGACTTAGAGACCCAACATTTAAAAATGCTAAAGTATAAAGAGTAGTGGTATATAATAGTTTTATTTCCATCTTCAACTTGACCACAAATGTCTGGAGCAAATGTTTGCTATTCTGAGAGGGACCCTCTGTCTGTGAGATTTATATATTATCACCTGCTCTTTCTGTTTCAGCATCATCGATCCTCTGGAAAGTTTTCTGCAATGAGTTAACCTTTGTGATACTATGAACAGCACTTGCTACACAGAGCCAGCAATGTATCTGCAACTAAGCTCCTGACCAATCTCAGACTGCTGTGTCCCATAGTTACAGCTGAGCTGTTCTGTTGTCCAAGTTCATGTGTTCCATAAAAGCTCAAGACAGTCCTTGCTGAGAGATACAAACTTTCAACATGAATTTGGTGATCCCCAGTGCCCTTAAAGGAAGATGTTGGTGGAGGCAGGAATGCTCCTGGGTTCCAAGGCTAGCTATATTCCTTTCTTCAGCACCCAAGGGTGACACCAGGGAGAGAGAGGTGGAGAGTGACTTGCTGAAGCTCTGTACCTCTGGGACCTTCCCACATCTCAGTTGCCACAGCTGAAACCAACGGCCACTTGTTGAGTGTGCAGTCCATGCAGGGTGCTAGGACTCTCACAGACTGCTCTTGTAGGGATATTGGCATGGTGGGTGGAAGGGACTGGGTTACCTGTTCTAGAACATGACCCATCAGCCTTCTAACATTTCCTGCCACTCCACCCTGGAAGGTCTTCAGAACAGCCTACTCTTTGCCAAATCTATATTTTAGGAAGAAGAATCATTTGAATTTTCTACAGACCCTTGCCTGGGTAGCCACTGACACAGAGAGTTCTCTGCCCAGCTCTCTAATCTCACATGGCTGGGGACCTCTATGCACAATGGGCCATGTCTTCCTCATCTACCTGTTTTTTAGTATTTCCTGATTTGCTTTGTGATGTTAATTCACCTGACTATGATGACTATCCCAGGAGGCTTCTGGGTCAGCAATGAAGCAGGATGGGTGAGACAGCAAGGGCCACAACTCTGAATGTTGCCAGCAGCCCATAAAACAATAGTGAAGCGGTCTCATGTATTCAGACATGGAGGTGACAGATCCCACAGAAATCAACTCCATTCAGAGATGTAGAGGAGAAGCACTGGAGCAGTCCCTTAGAGGAGGAGCAGGTGGGCGGGGAGAGGGGCTGTGATTGCAGATCTGCTCCCCTGCTGTTCCCCAGAGTCCTCAGCAGTGAACGCAAATCACAGTTCAGTCCACAGGGGTTGAGTTTGGACCGTGATCTTCATGCTGCTCAGAGTCTGTAGTGGGGCAGAATCCGGAGGTACTGTGGAGACTTTGAGCTCTCAGTGTTCAATTTCAGTTTTCAAGAACATGAAACACTATGTGATACAATCAGTTAAAATGATCAATTATTACTATATTAAGTTAATAGATAATATATTATATGCACACAACGAATAAGCAGTTTATGTATTTATTTGTGTAACACGTGCTTTTCATCTTTCTCAGTAGGTCAGAAGCTGCGTGACTTGAACTCTGAGATGGGGACATTTGCTGATCCTCTTCTTGGCCTCTGCCCCTCAGGAGCAGTGAGAACAGTGCTGAGAACCTTCAGCTCACAAAGCCAGGCCAGCTCTGTGGTCCTGGTCTCTCACAAAGTCACTCCTGCTGGGGCTCTCAGCTTGGTCTGCACACAGCGTGTTGAGCACTTTCCTTTCCTGTATCCCCTGCCAGGCAGTGTGCTGGGCAGGGTCTGTGGTTCACCTGGGTCCTCAGCCCCATAGATCAGGAGAGAAACTGTTTCCTTCAAAACCTGGGGCCAAAGCTCGGCAGCTCTCAGCACTGGAAGCCTGATCCCAGTGCGGTTTGAAGTCCTAGATTCAAAACTCCCATTGACTGCAGTGCTTAAAAATCTATTAAGACCTTAAATACATTGCATATATCTCCTCAATTCCTGAAAATTACCCTAGCACCTGGAGAAGGAGGGTTTGTTTTCCTTGTTATCTTAGACTCCTGCTTCTTCCTTACACAGCAAATTTGCTTTTCAGATCTCTCTTTACCATCCATTTTAAGTTAGAAGCACAGGATCATTTATTTTTTAAAGGGCCTATTAAAAAATTAACAGTTTCAACTCAGTCATTGCTGTTTTCTTTAGTTTATTCACCAGCAGCTCTGACCTGCTGTGCATAGCACACCCAGATGAGCCTCTTCCAGCCTAGGCAGGGTTAGGGCTTGGGAGGCTCAAGTGACCACCTCAGAAGTGAGATGTGAGAGGAATGAAGCAGGTGGACATGTACTGGGAGGGATTTTCATACACCTGAAATGGAAGGGGTGGGAGTGAAAGACTTTGCCTGGATTTCTTCCAGAAACAGTTTTGAGACTACTTGAAGCATAGAGATATTGTAGCCCTCTTGAGACCACGAGGCCTTAGACCCAACTTTGAAAATTCCTTGCGTTGAGATTGTTGAAGCAGGAGGAAATAAGTTGGGTCCTTTCTACTCTACCCAAGCTGATGAACCATTCCCAAACATTTCAAAATTCAGACTTCTGTTTATGGTTTTACATATATCCTGTTTCTCGCATAGTTTCTGAATTGATTTTAAGTTATCCTAGAAAGAAAATTGAGGCCAAAATCTTGGCTGGGCCTTGTAACTGGCTTTGGTGGAAGACGGGCAGAAACATGTGCTCGTGTGTGCTTGGGGGAGGCCTGGGGCTGGAAGGCATCATTGTTCTTGTCCTCGCCTGCCGTCTTAGTCACGCTGTGATAATGAGTACAGGAACTCAGACAAGTTCAAAGAGTTCACAAATTCTGCTATGTTCACGTCTTTACTACTCATTTTATAGCCTAAGGTGGAAATATCTCATTTGATTCCCTTAATTCCTCCTTCTCAATGAGATCGTAAACATAGGACCCCGGTCATCAATGAAGCATGTTCTGAAACGTGAGAACAGCAGTTCACTGAACCCATGGGAGAGCAGCCTGATTCTGTGCAGTGGCCCAAGAGAGAAACACGTTCACTGCACGCAAATCTGTGCTGCCCCAGTGTGGACAGCGACCCCAGAAGACACTGAGCCTGTACTGAGAAGGGCCAGCCCTGCAGCTGGGCCAAACGCCTTCCCCTGCTAATTTGCATATCTCTGGAACTCAGCCAGCTGCTTGAGGACTTCTTAATAGGCTACTGGTCTCAGGTTGTACAGGTTCAGTCCCAGTCAGGACACAGCATGGACATGAGGGTCCCCGCTCACTTTCTGGGCCTCTTGCTGCTCTGGGTTCCAGGTAAGGAAGGACAGCACCAGGGATTTACTCAGCAGTGTGTTCAGCATTGGCTGATGTTTCAGCGAGGTCCTGTTTTATTATGAATAACTGCATTGATATTTGTTGTTTTCAGTCTCAGGCACCAGATGTGACATCCAGTTAACGCAGCCTCCATCCTCATCTGCATCAGTAGGAGTCACAGTCGCCATCACTTGCAAGGCCAGTCAGGGCATTAGCAATTACTTAAGCTGGTATCAGCAGAAACCAGGGCAAGCTCCTAAACTGCTGATCTATCATGCAACCAATTTGCTGTCTGGAGTCCCATCGAGGTTCAGCGGCAGTAGATCTGGGACAGATTTCACTCTCACCATCAAGGGCCTGCAGCCTGAAGACATTGCAACTTATTACTGTCATCAGTATTATAGTTCCCCTCCACAGTGATACAAGCCATGACATAAACCTCCCAGGGAAGCAGAAGTGTGAGGCTGGGCTGCTCTTTGTGTCTTCAGCTGCAGGGCAAGTTCCTCAGATGCATCCAGCCTTTGAAGGTCATTGGAAGGATGTGGTAGAAGCGTCCAAGGAAGCTCCTCTATACCCTAAATGCGTTTGCTGCTTGTCAACCTTGATTTAATAAAGCATGCCTATGAGTACACTGAGGTAATGTGGATTATGGCACCAATGTTTGCTCACATGGAAACAGAGAAACTCTTCTATGGGTGCCAAACAATAATTTTCAAAGACTCTCATCACTTTTAGAGATTTATTGACTTATTCATTTATTTTTTTATTTTAAAGAGAATAAAACAAAACAAACTACAAAATAATAAAAGCAATCAAAAGAAAGCAATGAAGCAAGATAATAGAAATCAGCAATGGCTACTACAGTATATCTTTTTACCTTCTAAGTAGCTGCCCATCAGACATAATAAAATCAAGCAAAACAAAATGGAATAAATCAAACAAAATAATGTATACATTACAGGACTTGAAAATAAGATATAGGAAAATACCAGTGGCTACCATAATGCTTATTATCCTACTTTAAGTAATTTATATTCACAGCAAAATTTAAAGTGCAAAAGGACCTTATATGCCCCCACCCCTATATCTACACAGTATCACCATAAATTGCTATTCTGTTGCAATACATCGTGAATATTCTAAATCCAATGTCCATAGTTCATGTTCAGGTTGATTTCTATTCAGAAGCTGGAATTCCCTGTTTTCCTTTGCTGCTGCTCTGCAGGTCCCCTCATCCCCGCTTGTCCCTCAAGCTCTTGGTAGAGTCTGGTCACTGCCTCTGGCTTGAGATCAACCTGAGGCAGGTGCAGCATTGCCCCATGGACCTGGGGCTCTGGTTCTCTGAGTCCTGGTGCGCTGGCTCCAGCTGAGACAGGAGCTTGGCGAGGCCCAAGTGACAGGGCCCATGTGACGCAGGGGTCTGAGGTAGGAACCGAGTTCAGTGAGCACAGCATCTGCCTTTCACCTGCTCAGCCAGCCTGATTCTTCCTGGGAGACTGCGAGTGAGACGTCATGGATTCTGGGACGGGTTCGTGTTTTGTCTCCACCTGTGCTTTCATACAGTGTTCACTGCTGCTTGTAGGAGATTCAGGAGATTTTTTTTGAGTTGTCACTGAGAAATTTTCTTCCTACAAAGAATGCATTCATATTGCGTCTATTGACCCAGGAAGAAATCTCGGATAACTAGTAAATATTAAAAGAATGAGCCTGTAGTTTATTTTCTTCACCATATTCTAAGAGTAATACAGATTATCTCCGTGATAAAGCACTAAATAGATGAATGAAAGTATTTAAAAGCTGAAAACTAGGGAAAAGGCCAAAAATTATATCATTGTAGGTAAAAGAATAATTGTAGGTTAAATATAAAATCAAATCATGAATAAACCAAATGATTCTGATGTAAATCCATTATCGATTAAAGAAACTATATAGCCTTGAAGGTCCAAAATTTAAACAATACTAAAATATAAGGGACAAATCTAAACAATATTGATTCTTTTTCATCTTTCACTTGAATTTAAATGTTAGAAACAATGTATTTGCTAGTTTGAGAGGGTTCCTTGTTCACAAGATTAATATATTAATACTTCGTCTTTGTTTTTGGAAATAACCAATCCCCTTGGATGTGCTCTGGAATGAGTTACATGTGAGCTAGTAATACCTACTACAGCAGAGTCACCAGTGTACCAGCAACCAAGCTCCTGACCACTCTAGGACTGCTGCGTCTCATAGTTACAACAGTGTTCATCTATCATTCAAGTTCAGTGTTCTCAATAAAAATTCATTGCAGTTGTTGCCTGAGACATGTTGAAATTGTCATACATCAACCTAGTGATAAAGATGCCCTTCAAGGAAGATGATTTTTTTGAAGCCTTGGTGTGCTTGGTTTCCAAGGTTAGCTGCAATTCCTTTCTCACACCTTGCAGAGAAACTGGGGAGGAAGAGTAGGAGGGTGATTTGCAGGAGTCCAGCCCTTGTGTGGCCTTTTTCATGTCTCAGCCTCCACAGTTTCAACCACTGAACAACTGCCGAGTGTGTAAGTCATGCGAGCTGCTGGGGTTCTCAGGGCCTGCTATAGCAGGGGTTCTGGGATGGGGAGAATGGAGCTGTGTCCCCGGGTCCAGACAAGGAGCCCTCAGCTGCAATCTATTTTGCAGCACTGCACTCTGCATGGTATTCTTGGTCTCTTACTCTTTCCTAAAACTACATTTTTGTTGTTTCATGTGGTCACATAGTAGACCTAAATGGACTGCGATCATTATCTTTTCAGAATTCCAGGTGAACTATTAGTCTTTTATACTTAATAGTTGCATGATATATTAAGAAGTCAAATAAATTAAATTTTCCACAAAATCTTGTCTGGTAACAGACAGAATAGGATCAGGTTCCCGAATATAGGTGAAAAGATTTAGTTAAGGCCTTAACTTAAAATGAATAAGTTGTTACATTAAAGATCTTCCATGAGATAATAAAAAAAATCCCACAATAAACAAAGCACTGAGGTCTCATCCCAGAAAGACTAGGACTGTAGAAGTGATGCTTTCCCATTAGGGAGCCACTGAGGCAGGGAGATCTCTGCCCAGCTCTCTGTGCTCACATAGCTGGGGGCCTCTGTGCACAATGGGCCAGGTCTTCCCCATCTGGCAGTTTCTCAGTGTCTCCTATTTTCCTTTGTGATTGGGAATACACCTGACTAAGGACGATGTACCATCCAGGAGGATTCTTAGAGTCTGAACTGTGGGTCAGCAGTGATGCAGGAGGGGAAGAGAACAGGGCAGCCATGAGAGAAACGGGGGTGAAGTAACCTTGTGAATTCAGAGATGGAGGCAACAGAACTAATACAACCGATCTCTATTCAGAGATGCAAGGTGCGTAATGAACCAAAAAGAGAATAAGAGTTCATTCTACTCATGGGAGAGCAATCTGATTCTGTTTTGGCTTAAGGAGAAACAAGTTCTCTGTGGAAAATCTGTGTGATCCTGGCCTGGAAAGGGACCCAATGAAGCATTATCCACTTCTGAAAAGAGCCAGTTCTGTAGATGTGCACAACCCTGCCCAGCCCCTGCTGATTTGCATGTGCACAGAGCACAGCCAGCAGCTTAAGAGGCTGTCACACCCTGTGCAGGAGTCAGTTCCAGTCAGGACACAGCATGGACATGAGGGTTCCTGCTCAGCTGCTGGGGCTCCTGCTGCTCTGGCTCCAAGGTAAGGAAAGACTGATCTTGCCATTTCATCTATTTAGAGTTTCCAGGCCAGAGTCGCCTGGCTCTCAGGGATGTCCTGCTTTACCACGATTGTGTTCATATTTGCTATGTTTCTAATCTCAGGGACCAGATGTGACATCCAGCTGACTCAATCTCCATCCTCCTTGTCTGCATCTGTAGGAGACAAGGTCACTATCACTTGCAAGGCCAGTGAGGATATTAGCATTGGTTTAAACTGGTACCAACAGAAACCAGGGAAAGCTCCTACGCTGCTGATCTATTATGCAACCAGTTTGGAGTCTGGGGTCCCCTCCAGGTTCAGTGGCAGTGGATCTGGGACAGATTTCACTCTCACCATCAGCAGCCTGGAGCCTGAAGATGTTGCGGCTTATTACTGTCAACAGGGTATTGAGACTCCTCCCACAGTGATATAAGCCATAACAAAAACCAGCCAGGGAAGTAGAAAGCTGAGGTTGGGCTGCCCCAGCTGCCACTCCTGCTGTGTCCAACTCCTGAGGGCATTTGTCTGAGTCAGCCAGGCTTAGAAGGTCACTTGGAGGCTTTTGAAAAA
>RJWM01027901.1:0-26373 GCA_004363535.1 Dasyprocta punctata | reverse complement strand
AACCAGGGCTGGGAGTTTGGCTCAGTGCCTTAAGCGCCTGCCCTGGCAGGCGCGAGGTTGTGAGTTCAATCCCCGGTGCCGGGAAAAAAAAAAAAAAAAATGTATTATGTACATGTGTCAATTCCCCGCAAGGAATTTAAACCTTATGCTCTGCAAACATGTACTCATGTACTAATGAAAAGTTGAAAAACATTTCTAAATTTATTACAATAAAAGAAATATTACTATCAATCCCTTCAAAATACTCTCCCCTCCTTTTCACATGCTTATTCTTCTTTATACCTTCTGAAGCAGTGTCTGCAGGTCCTTTACTGAGTGTCTTCATGAGGTTTGTTCAAAAATATGGTGAATGCTGCTGCCAAGTGCCATTCAACAAAAAGGCAGCCCCATAAAATCAGTACAGGGTATTTTCATCTACATTATTCATTGCATCTGTCACCATGGGACTTGTAGCTCTTCCTCAAAGTCAAAACGACTACAAAACGTAGATGTTTTGAACTGATTGAGGGTATTGAGACAGCTGCCGTAGTGCAACTGAGGACTCATGAAAGAGGACTTTCAGGACTGCTTCAGAATGTGAAAGAACAATAAACGTGTTCAAAGACAAGGGAAGTATTCTGAGGGGAATTAAGAGCAATAGGTCTTTTACTGTATGTTTAAAAAATTTTTTGAACATTTACCTTAGTTTTTGATCATATCACAGAGGCTCTTAAGTAATGAGTGGGTCAAAAAGAAGTTACAAGAGAAATTAAAAATATTTTAGCTTACATAAAAACCATGAAATCGTGGGATGCAGTGTCTTAGTTTGTTTGGGCTGTCATGACAAAATTCCATGGATTATGCTACATGATTTTTTAAAAATTTATTTTAAAGATAGTAAAATCCAACAAAACAAAACAGAACAAAGTCAATCAAAACAAAGCAGTAGAATTGTTACAGAACTTCAAAGCAGGATACTAGGAAAAGAATAGCTACTATAGTATACCTTGTTATCTTCATAATAGTTGTTCATTCCATCAGGTATAGCAAAATCAAACCACAAACAAAATAGAATAAAACCAATCAAAACAGAATATTGAATAAAGCAAAACAGTGAGAACAATATTGGGCCTCAAAGACAAGGTAGAAGGAAATCCCCCATATTTGCTACATTGCATACTGTCATCCTCCCAAAAGATGCTCAGATATGCTGCATGATTAACAAGAAATTTAGTTCTCATCTTCCAGAAGCTGAGAAGCTCAAACTCAAACTCAAGGTGCCAGCTGATTTGTTTCCTGATGATGGCTTTCTTTCTGCCCTGTGTGTGTGATAGGGTGGAAGGGGAGGAAGAGTAGGAGGAGAAGAAAGGAGGCGATGGATGGAGGGAGAGAGAATATTTCCTCTTTTTATAAGGCCAGTAATTTCATCATAAGGTCTCTACCCTCAAGATCAAATCTAACTCTATCTCCCAAACTCCATCTCTAAATACTATCATTTGTGAATTCAGACTTCAATATATTAATCTGTTGAGATTGGGGTAGATACAAAAATATTCCATGCAGCTAAAATACTGCTTAGTTCTTGAACAAACACAAAACTGAAACTGTTTTATCAGCCCATTATTCCAACTGAATAAATATTAAATAGTAACTCCCCATTCCTCCTGCTCTCCTTACCCCAGTTCCTGGTCAGCATTGTTCGGCACTCTGTTTCTAGGAATCTGGCAATTCTAGGAACCTCATACAAATGGAATCATGTATTTGTGCTGTTATATCTGGCTTATTTTACTTACTGTAATGTTTTCAAAGTTCATTCATATTATAGCTGAGTTTTATTCCCTTTTAAGATTGAATAGTAACAATTGTATTACCTAGTTAATTTTGTTTACCCATTCATGTGCTGGTGGATATTTGGGGTGTGTCTAATTTTTGGCTAGAATAATGATTCTATGAACATTGATGTACAAACATCAGTTAGAGTTCCTGAATTAAATTCTTTCGGATATATATTCTGAAGAAGTTCTGTACTAGTTACATAGCAGTTGTACCATTATACATTCCCATCAGCAGTGCTCAAGAATATCAATATCTCCACAACCTTATCAACATTTATCACCTGTTCTTTTGATAATAACAGTCTAAATAGGTATGAAGTGTTGTCTCACTGTGGTTATGGTTTGTATTTCTTTAATGGCTAGTAATATTGAGTGTGTTTTCATGTGATCTGTGGCCTTTTATATATCTTTCTTGTAAAAAAGTCTTTCATTTTTGAATTTTTAAGTGCTCATGTCAGAAAAGTTTGTAATCAGTGACTTTGTATTACCTTAAAGATACAAAAAGAGCAAATGAACTGAAAATAAGAATGAGTAAAGAAGTAATAAATGATTAAGTCAATGAAATAAAATAAGAAAAACAGAAAAAGTGGATTAAAACACTAATTTATTGATAAACCTTAGTGATCATTACCTCCTGAATATTTCTTTACTTCATCACCATTCTAAAATTTAACTCTTACACACCACATTACGATGCTGTGTGTAATGTGAAATCACTTGTATGTTGTTCAAAATTGAAAAGACCCATATTTTCATCTTGGCACCTCAATATCTCTCATAGCACCCCATTAGTAATATGTACTTAATAATCACTTGATCTATGAATTCACACTTTCCCCACACAAAATTGAAATAGTAAGAGTGAAAACAAGGCAGAAACACAAACAACATAGAATCATGCAAGGAAGTACAGTGGAAAGGTTACAACATTCAGAATCAGAAAGCTCCTCTCTCTATCATGTTACTTGATACAAGTCCTTGTGGCTTTGCAGTCGTCATCAGTAAAATGGATACAATTCAAGTAACAAATTAATATGTGGTTTGTGATCCCTATTCAACAAAACTAAGACCACCAAAAATGGTGTTCATCCTTCTTCTTTGTTATCTTCCTTCAATTTAGGTTGTACTAGCCTAAGTCACCAGATGGAAGATCCTTGATGTTAGTACAATGACTTCATTTCTTTTCCCTTGAACCCAGAAAATTCTTGGAATCGAGAAGGGCATATAAAATCATTTTTGAGCAGTGGTGTACAAGAGTAGGAAAGATATGAGAGCCTAGAGAAAAGAAAAATTGCTAAATTTATTTCTGAAAAAGCAAACGGGCAAGATCTATTGCCCAATTTCCCCAGTTTCTCCATGTGACACTTTTCCCTTGAAATGCCAAGGATTAGATTAAATATTTGGTTCTTTGAAGACTTTTTCCAAGAAGCCCTTGATACCAGACTCCAAATTGTTTGCAGATTATCTGGCAAATCTCTGCACTTTTCTGTAAACATTTGAGATACTTTCTCTCTAGTATATACTTTTCATATAGTCCTTTATTCATCAAGCAAGGCTTGTGGAATTTGTCTATTCTTTCAAAGCAAAATATACTGAACAGAAAAAAAGGAGAACTGTAAACTCGACTTTGAACTATCATGAGGTAGAAAACTATGAATCTGGAAGTTTCTCATAGTTCCAGGTCAAGTTGTACAACTTCATCTATTGCAGCAGACTTGTCTGCCTTCTCTGTTTTTCAGACTACTCCCATCTTTTCAGGCTCTAATCTAATCTCTCCTCTATATATGATCAGATTATTATCCATGGCCTGCTATTTTATCTGAACATGGTGCCACAAAATCTTTAAAACGTTGTGTGAAAAGAGTTATATCTCTACTGTACTGTATTTGTAAATGCTTTCACATTCATCTCATTTGGTTTTTGAGTTGATTTGGAGAGCTGGTATGGATGCTATTGCAGCAGTTTCACAGATCAGATACAGGTAACTTCAGAGAATTCATGAGGTTATGTCTGTAGGAGGCAAGTTTTGTGATTGCAAACCCACTTGGTTACCCTATGGAGCTGGACGGTATTGTTTCCACATATTTCCCTTGTCTGTATATCGCCAGTTCATGCCCACATGTCTTCACAACAGAGTCTAGGGGAGCACTAAGCACACAGCACCATGATGGCTCAGACAGATGTAAAATATCTCATTTTGCCAGAACATCTTATTTCTGCTCTTTTGTTGTGTTAACATCTCTTTGCTTCCAATTTCAAATTGCTTTTCAGGCACTTATTTGCAAGAAGACCTAGAATAGTACAACAGAGAAAATACACTGTGAGGAACCTTTAGATCATAAAAACTACCACCATCTTTCTTGTCTAGTCCAGCATTGATTTTCTTAAAAACAGACCCACCAGCCGGGTGTGGTGGCGCACGCCTTTAATCCCAGCACTCGGGAGGCTGAGGTAGGAGGAGCATTGTGAGTTCGAGGCCAGCTTGGGCTACAATGTGAGCACAAGGCTGGCCTGACCTACATAGTGCGACCCTGCCTCAAAAAACCAGGGCTGGGAGTTTGGCTCAGTGACTTAAGTGCCTGCCCCAGTGGGCGCGAGGTTGTGAGTTCAATCCCCGGTACTGCAAAAAAACAAAAAACAAAACAAAACAAAACAAAAAAGCCAGACCCACCGTCTTCCCTGGGGAGCCAATTCCATGCATTTCTTTCTTCCTCATCATCACAAGAAGAGCTGACCATATGAGCCAGGACTAGATACACATTCAAAGCCCTGGTCAATGTTATTGGTCTGGCAATAGGAATATGGCCCAAGAAAAACCAGTTGGAGCTTGTTCTGTGATTGTTTTCTTGTAGCCACAGTTATTGGAAAAGATACTTTTCCATTGGTGGGTGGGACACAAGTCTTGCATTATGAATATCTGTCATACCACTTATATGCAAAATCAACCAGAGAGAAATGGAACACCAACTATATCCTCTAAGCCCTTGCACACTTGCATGGAACACTAAATCTAATCTTCCTTGTATGACTATCTTTGAATTTTAAACTATTTAAATTGTTTTTACTTACTTGAAAGAAGTAATATATTAGTTACTCTTCAGAAAGTCACAATTCTCATTAATGATAGGGTTACAAAGAAGTCGGATGACTTTAATTTAGTTTTATGGCTTATATCTAGATACACACCCAAAGCTTCATGCACTCGGGGGCTTTTGGGAGGTGACTGGATCATGGGTGTGTGATACTGGATCGGTCCTCCGATGGGTTTATTGCTGGGTGTGGTGTGGTGAAGTAAAACCTGTTGGGATGAGGTGGATCACTGGCTATACCCTGAATATATATGTGCATCTTTCTCCCTTAACAGTGTGTTCTGTTTCCTGTCTGCCACACCATGAACTGTTTCTCATCTGCTATACCACTCTGCCTTGGAATCAGATGACTATGGACTAAAACATCTACCAACTGTGAGCCAAAATAAGCCTTTCCTCCTTTAATTTGTCAGTTATTTTGTCCTAGGTGTCAGGTATTTTGTTACAACAATGACAAAGTAACTAAACTACTTAGTATAAGATTTTTTTTTCTACTTTATCAGATTTAAATAAATGATATTTTAGTCTTCTGGGTCTAGGCCTATAATCTTCCATGTTGTTGTGCCTAAGTAATAGGAATGCACAAGTGCATACTCATGTTTTTGAATTGCAATCAATTATATATAGGATTAAGTTTTTTCTTGTTTTAAGTTTCTAAACTACATTAATATCAGTTGTTAATTGGCTATGGCATGGTGAATATGTGATATTTTTATGCTATATGGTTAGAAAAACTTTTAGAACTATACAGTGATTCTTACGTGCCAAACACTTCTCATGTTTTCTAAATCTACTTAACAATATAAATTATTGATTTTTAAAGTAAAGAATAGAAGGAGAGTCAGAGAAATTATGTATAAATTATGCAATGTCACACAGAGATTTAGAGATAAAATTGCCAAATTCAGTTTTACGTGATCCCAGGGTTGTACACCAGAGACTTTCAAAGTTCTCTGCTTTTATCCAAATTTTTCATTTCACTGATGAGAAACCTAGAGCACAGAAAATGTTATCCTTTGTTCAAGATCACTCAGTCACTGAGTGACAGGTATGGGACCTATTTATCCAGTAATAAACCCTAAACCCTAGACAGTATTGTGAAATTAATCACTCACAGGTACTATATGGCTTTTCTTTCTTTTTGTTTTTTTGTTTTTGGTAACTAAAATACTATCAACGCAATTACTTACTTCCCACAATGGTTGGGCTGCCATCTGTACTCCTCAAATTTTGTGTGCTAGAGTTTTGAAGATGTCCTTTAAACACAAAGATGTCCCATTCTCTGGTGGAGAGAGGGCCAGGTGTATTTTCAATATGGATCCAAGCCAGGCATAAGTTCAGGTAACCACCAACAATCACAAGGAAGAAGGGCTTCAGAAGGCAAGCATGAAATGGTATCAAGAGAAGTCTTCTGGTCCTAACTAGAGAAGCCACAACTGTTGTTATGTCCCACAGATAAATAGGGAGCTAAATATAAAGTGAAAGCCAAGGGTGAGGATCTAAGTAGTGCAGGTTTTAGTATATGCCAAGGAACAAAAGCTGAAAGGTGACAGCGTCAGGACTTCCATGTTAAATTGCATTGAATTGCTTACATTGCTAGCTTTTACTTCATCACAGTTTTATCAATACAGCTGGAATTATAGGAAAATATTGGTATGGAAAATTTTGGGAAGGATTTCGAAATCCTGCTTTGAAACATAAATGGCATAGAAGCTGCCTGACTGTGGGAGGAGAGTAGTGGATGTTTTTGCTGGTTGGATTCACTGCAAACTGCTATTTCCCCAATTTGCATAAGTTCCACATTGAAGTACTTACAGATTAAAAGCATTTCCTGAAAGCTCTTGGAACACTTCACAGTTTTCATTCTTTAGTTCTTATATGTCGGTATACTTAAAAATATTATGGAAAAGTAGTCACCACACGCAAATGAAGAAAGCCTGAGAAAGATAGAGATTTTCCATGTAGATTTTAAGACGACTTGTATACAATAACTTGGAGAATTTAGACATGCCAGTTTCTCAATTGTGATAAAGCTAATACCTATTTGATACTACAAAGGAGAAAAAAAAAATCTAGGTATGAAACTTGTTGCATTTGGGAAAAAAATCTGAGTTTCTCTATGACTGCTAAAATCTTGCAACCCACGTTTTGGTTGCAACCAATGAATTTGGCAACTTCCCAGAGAGACATCATCTCTCTCATCAGTTGAGTAATTTTTTCCCCCTCCTTTGTCCCTAAGAAAATCCAGACTCATGTTTTAGTTTTCCCTTGATTTTCTTTATTCAAATAAAGTACAACTGTTTTTGAACCTGATTAAAGTATACACTTCGCTCCCAAATTATATACTGTTTATTTTTCTCATTTTATTTAAAGTAATATCATGAGTTCATTTTAGAAAATTTGAAATACATAATAAACATACTCAAAAAGCCAGATGTTACTTTGCCACTCTATGAGAACTACTCTCCCTACTTGAGTGTCTGCCTGGTCAGGTATTTTGGTACTTAATGATATATTACAGTAGAGATTTGTGTTTTGTGTACTACCTTGTAGCCTACTTTTTATTCTTTTATGCCATAAAATGGACTTTCTAGCACTTATCTAGCCCATTTCTACTACTGCATCTTTATGCTATTGCTACTCTTCTCCCACCATAAAAAAATCTCTGTAATAAACATCCTTGTAGATCAACCCATAGCCATATTGATGATCTTTGTCTTTGAAACAACACAGTTCTAGAAGTGAAATGCATCCCTTGGTCCTAAGCAACACCTTAGTATTTTACCTTTTTGTTATCAATTGGTAACTCAAACATTGGTTTGATTCAAATATTAGGGGGTGAAGTTGATTGGAAGACAAGTTGGTTGATATTAGCTGCATTTTGAGGTCTGGTGGTTGTTTGAGTGCAGATAGTTATTTGAGGAAACAGACAGAACCCAAGGGAGTACTTGCTTGAGTGAAGATAAAGCTCAGATTTGAGTGCTCCTGTGACTGAACACCTGCTTCGTGTTAACATACAGCTCCTCTAACCTCAATCCCTTAAGGTAAGTATTGCAAACATTATTTTAGAAATATAGCATCTGAGTCTCAGAATTTAACTGAGTATTTCTGAGAACGCTCCTTTGAGGTCTGGGTTTCTCTAAGTTGGTTCCCTAGACTTCTGGGCTAGTTAATTATTGTGAGGGACTCCTGGGCTTTGCATCATCCCTGCATAGCTACTGACAGCATTTAAACCAAAATTCTGACGTAATTTTTTTCCCGGACATTGCTGAATGTCTCTTTGGGTGGGCTGGAGAGGTGAGCAAAATCATTTCTGGTTAAGAACCACCACTATTGTAGGTAGCTTTATAGTTAAACATTCTTGTAAACGAACATGTGTGTCCATGAATTCAGGGTATTTTTCTAGAGGATTACTGACTATCCAGATGTAAACTTTCTAAAGACTCATTTCACATTGCCAATTTGTTTATCAACTTGTGCCAGTTTACCCTTACTTATCTAATACACGAGTGAGTGCCTGTATCTAATGCATCTCTGCCTACATTAGGACCATTTTCAAAAAGTCTTTACTACTTTAATACATGAAAAATATTAGCTCATTAAATTTGCATTTGTTTACTGATATTGACAATTTCTTGTATGTAATAACATTTGTCATTTTATTTATATAAATTATTTACTAATATTTTATTTTTGTTTAGGATATAAATGATTTTAATTGATTTATAAACATTATTTATACATTACCAATTTTATGCTATTGTCACTTACTTGTGAATAGTTTCTCTGGTAAGTAACTTTAATTTAAAACTTTCCGTGACTGTGTTTGATATGGAGATGTCCTGTTCAGTCATTACAGCTAAAGTTCGTAAGTTTTTATCTTTCACAATTTTTTAAACATCTTTCCAATTATACAACCTTCCATTTCTTAGTTTTTACATTTAACAGATAAATTATTCTAAATTTTGTTCTAGTTTATAGTGGATAATAATAAGTTCCCAATGTTTTTTCCTGTAGGCAAATTCTTTAGTAACATTTGCTTAATAGTCCATAGTTTTGCTTGTTGAGTGATGTCTTTTTGATATTAAATAGTGTATTTGCTAGGAATTATCTCAACTTTGTTCTTTCAATTACCTTAATGACTTTAGCTTTTCAATTTTGTTTAATATGTAAAACATCATGCTCCTTTCTTATTTCACTTTATCAAATTATCTTTGTCATTATCTTTTTATAATTTCTCATAAATGTCAAAATCATTTTGTTAATATTCCTAAGGAATTTTACTGAAATTTTCACTAGAATTACATGGAAACAATACATTTCCCACAACAGTGAAATATAATTTATGAAGGGAGGAAAACAGTAAACATAGAAACAGAGATAGATTCATGGTTTCGGGTAAGGATATACACATTGAACACTATGAAGGTTTCATGACTGGAAGTAAGAGTACCTGAGATGTGGAATTCTGGGAAGGATGCTAGCCTACCAACATGAGTGTTCAATGGAGACCTTTCTAAGAAGTCTTTTAAGCTAAAGTCTGAAGAATGAGAAGGACCCAACCACCCAACCAACATGAAAGAGGTATGCAAAGCATTCAAAACAGAATGTGCAAAATTCCTGAGGTGAAAGTATCTAGGAATGTTTGAGAATCTTAAATAACAGAGAGCCCCTGAATCATCACAAGCAAGAGGGAGGGGAATGAGATGATACTGAGCAGGATGCTAAGGTCAGGGTCCACATTTTATTTAGGATGCAATAGGAAATTATTGAAGGACATCAAGCAAGCTACTGTCCTAATCAACTTGCTTTAAAATAATTATTTTATCTACACCATGGAAAATAAATTGTATGGGTTATGAGCAAGAGGTGACGGATCAGTAAGAGCCTGGATTTCTAGCATTTGTCAGATAAGACGCAATGTTCTTCATTTTTGAACATTTATTTGTATTCAGCTACTTTATTTAAATTTTTTCTTATAATTCTAGAAGTCTCTTAATTAATTTATAAATATGTAATCGTATTTTAATGAATAATATTTTTGCTTATCATTCATAATTATCATTCCTTTGTATCAGATTAATATCCTGTAGTATCGTTTGGATGTTCCAGAGAAGAAGTATTAGTCAACATGCCTGGTGATTTTGTCATTTATTAACTAATTTGATTAAATAATTTCACAAGGTATAGATGTAACAAAATTTTACACTATAATACATAACCATATACAATTATTTAATAATTAAAGATACTGTTTTATGACCACTTTTCTTCAACTTTTATTAGAACAGGATTGCAGTATATAATGGACACATTTACTGTAGGGAGTTGGAACATGTACATAACACATTTTAATTTCTTTTTCCCCTTCTTTCTACCCCTCTTTTATTTTTCCAGCTTTAGATTCTTTTACTTATCTTATAAGAACTTCTGAAGTTAATGATCATATATAAAGATTAAAAACCTTACTAATAGGCCAAAGAACACAGGAAACATGTAAGAGAATGTACTAAATCAAGGTACACTTTAGATACATTATCTATGCTGGGTTATAATACTTTTTTCTGTTTTTCCTATCATCTGTCTTTTATTTTGATACATATTAGAATTTTTAATTTAGTTTTTCATATAAAAGAAGCCACGTGATATTTGGGCTTGGGTGTCTGAGTTACTTCACTTACATTATGGTCTCAAGGTACATCCATTTTCCTATAAAAGACTCAAGTTTATTCTTCTTTCTGACAGAGTTGATTTCTTGATGACAGCCATTCTTTCTGGAGTGAGATGGAATCTCAGTGTTTTAATTTGCATTTCTTGAACAGTCAGTGATGTTGCACATTTTTTTCATGAACTTATTGACTGTATTTCTTCATCTGAGAAATGTCTCCTCATTTCAGATGATCATTTTTTAATTGGGTCCTTAACCTTGAGGGATCTAATTTATTTGAGTTCTTTATATACTCTGGATCTATGTCTTTGTCTCAGGAGTAGCTGGAAATTTTTTTTTCTAATTCTGTAGGTTATGTCTTCACTCAGTAATTTCCTTTGCTGTGCAGAAGCTTTTTAGTTTGATGTGATCCCATGTGTTGATTCTTAGTATTATTTCTTGTGCAGTCAGGGTTTTGTGCAAAAGGTCTTTGCCTATACCTGTATCTTTAAGAGTTTTACCTATTTTATCTTTTGTCAGATTACGTGTTTCTGTTCTAATGTTTAGACCTTTAATCCATTTTGATTTTAGTTTAGTGCATGATGAAAAATGTGGGTCTAGATCCAACCTTCAGTATGTGGATAGCTAGTTTTCCCAGCGCCATTTGTTAAAGAGGCTGTCCTTTACTCCAGCAAAGGGATTTTATCCACTGGTTAAAAATATGATAACTGAGTGTGTGTAGAGTTGTTTTCATATTTTCTGTTTTCTAATGACCATAATAAGTCTCTTTTTTCCCCAATATCATGCTGTTTTAATTACTGTAGCTTTGTAGTATGGCTTGAAGTCCAACATTGTGATGACCCCTGCCTTAACCCTGTTGCCAGAATTGCTATTCTGGTTCCATATGAATTTTGGGGTTACCATCTTCAGTTCTATAAAGAATATCTTTGGTATTTTGATTGGGATTGCATTAAATCTATATAACAATTTTGGAAGTAAGGCCATTTTGACTATGCTGGTTCTACCCATACAGGAGTGGGGAATATCTTTCCATTTCCTTGATACCTTCTTTAATCTCCTTTTTCAGAGTATTATAGTTTTCATTATAAAGAACTTTCTCTGCCTTTGTTAGATTAATTCCTAGGTATTTCATTTTTCTTGATGATATTATGAAATTTTTCTCTAATTTCTCTCTCAGTGAGTTTGTTGTTGGTATACAGAAATACTACTGATTTTTGAGTGTTGAGTTTGCATTCTACTCTGCCACCAAATTTGAATATTAGGCCTAGGAGTCTTTTGGTAGAATTTTTGGAATCTTTTATGTAGATGGTCATGTCATTGGCAAATAATGATAATTTAACTTCTTTGTTTCCTATCCGTATGCCTTTTATTTCTTTTTCTTGCCTTATTGCTCTAGCTAATGTTTGAGGAATTACACTGAACAGAAGTGGTGATAGGGGACACCCTTATCTTGTTCCCAATTTTAGTGGGAAAGCTTTGAGTTTCTATTTAGTATAATGCTGGCTACTGGTTTGGCATACGTGGCTTCTATAAGATTGAGATAAAGACTTATTCTTACTTTCTTCAGGATTTTTTTTATGAATGGATGTTGGATTTTGTCAAATGCTTTTTGTGTTTCTACTGAGATGATCTTAGGATTTTTGTCTTTGCTTCTGTTTATTTGGTGCATTACATTTATTGATTTGGATTTGTCGTACTATCCCTGTTTTGTCCTTTTCTTGATTTTAATGATAAATACCTCATTTGAACCATGATTAAATATAATGATGAATTTTGGTTCATACTACTTATGTTGTGATATTTTAAAACATATTTTTAGCAGTAGTCAGTATTCAGTTGCATCAGTTTATCTGCATGACAATCACATTGTGCTTCTTTTTTAATTGCAACATGGTCTTTTCTTTTTTTCATAGTTATAACCTTCAGTTCTATGAACTTAAACTCATCTTATAAATCTAGCGTCAGAGGCTCTGGTCACGTGATGCTACTATGAAGAGCTTAGAAAAAAAAACTTAATTTTTTTGTCATAGTCGTGCATGATTATTTGATCCTGAGACTTTAAAGTCTTTGTAAATGTTGGCTTAAATGTAATGTCTCCTTGATCAACTTTGCTGCTTTTTACTTGGTGAACCCCAGGCCTTCACCATAGAAAGGGCCAGGAAAAAGAGAAAAGAAAGAAGGACCAGGGAGACAATGCGATGTCATCAAAGTTTAGGGAATTTGGAAGTGTCTCATTAGAAGTTCAAATATCATCTTGGCCATGACTAACTAGGTAGCTCCAAGCAGGACAGTAGACATTAAGGGGTAAGAATAATAGCTTTGAGCAAGGCTGTGAGAGTTAGATGATAAATACAAGTAAATTGTTTAACACAGATTTTAGCAAGGAGTAATTTTTACAGAGATTTTATAGTGAACCTTGCACTGTGCTAAGAACTGTTTGATCTAAAATGTTACTTTGTTCAATTCTCCCATCAACCCCAGGAGTTAGGTATTGTTATAATCATCATCATCATCATTATCATCATCATCATCATCATCATCCCAGTTTTACAAAAGGAGTAAACAATGCACTGAAAGTTTCAGTACTTGTGAAAGAAAGATCCTAGTGCAAATAAGTGGCAGTGCTGGAAAGTGACTTTGGGCATTGTGGCTCTAGTGTTACTGTTTTTAGTGATTATTGAGACATTGGCTTCTTACTGCAGGTAGAGATTATCTTTCTCTATGCAGTAAACCTAAAAGTCCTTAGAAGTCATATAGTATAAATATTCAGTTTTAAAATGGAGGAAACCAAGGCCCAGAGAGTTAAATAACTTTCACAAAGTCATGAAATAAATGAATTCCAAAACAAGAGCTAAAATCCTAATCTCTTCACTTCACTTTCCAGTTTCTCAAAGTGGAAGACCTCCAAGTACTTCTGTGGGAACTTCGGGGCCTGTCCTCAAACTCTTGGATAGTCTTCAAGCCTTATAGAGTAACAAGTAGCTTTCATCCCTGTTGCAGAATTTCTTTCAACTATTCGAAAACAGCAACAAAAAAAACTGTTCCTTTAAGTCAGAGATAATTACTTTAAAGACTTAAATGATAAGTCTTTGTGGATGCTACACATGAATTATCATTATATTTGTATGTACAAGAGAAAGTATAAGCAAAATGCAAAAACTTAATGAACACAAAATTGAAATAAATATCTGCATGTATATTTTGTAAATTTACTTAAGACTTAATTTGTATGGCCTAATTTGAAATTGTAGTTCAATACCAACAAATGCAAACAGTGTTATGTTTCATATGTAAAAATGGATTCACTCCCAAATAATTTGGTTAAACCAATCTAAAATGTTGTTCCAACTGACTAATGTGCTAATACCACAGATGTTTTTCCTATTCAGGAAACTTTCCCAATGAACTGTGCTGACAACTTTGGATAAGGAATGAGTTGAAGCATTGGGAACCCAGGTTCTAGAGAGAAGTTGTCTACCAAAAGTTGAATTTTGGAGGGTTTCATGATAATGTGCTTGAAATTTCCACATTGCATTTAACTAACCATCAGGTTAGTTGATGCTATAAGAATGTGAAATTTATCACCTTCATGTCTTTGGTTACATTTGGGAATGAATTTGAAATCCACAGCTTACACCAAACAACTTCATATCTCACAAAGTTTCCTTTGATGAAACATGTAAAGGTTTGTTATTTTCTACATGATCCCTTGAAACAGGGAAATCATCTAGAAGCAGGGACTGATCACATCTTTACCATTATTATCACTGCCTAATGCTACCATTTGTTGAGATCATAGCATGTCTGAATGTTTTCCACGTACGACTACTTTAAGTTTTTGAAAGTGCTAGGAGGTCTATACTATGTAGCTTTTATAGAAGAGAAAATAGAGGCTCAAATTTTTAAGAAGAGAAAGTAACTCACAGTTTCACAATAGTGGAGATAAAATTAAACCCAGCTCTTTAGGGTTTCATGTGCAGCCTCTGGAAAGGCTAACGTCAGGTGAAACGCAAGGGCATACCCCACCTCTTCCTTTTGGCAGGACAAGTGCTATTTTGTAATAAGCCTTCCAGGAGCCCTGGTCCAGTGTAGTGCTTTTCCATTGTGTTCATGTATCTCTGTGCAGAAACTTGGTGTCCTTCCTTGGTGCCTGAGGGTTAATCTGCAGCTCCTTAACATGGCAATTCATAAACCTTTCCACCACTTACATACCCCAGCTCTTCTCATAGTTACCAAGTCCCAGCCGCACTGACACTTGCTGCTTTTAAGTTTGCCTTATCTTCTCCTACTTCCCCACCTTTGCTTCTATCTTTATTTCTACCTGATTGTTTCTCTCCTTATTTTGTGTCTAGTTATGCATCCCCATAATTTGCATTTTAAAATCTTCTAATGCTCTGTGAGACTTTCCCTCACTCTGTCCTTCCTTCTTTCCTCCCTAACCCCTTCATTTTTTTTCTTTTCTTCCCTCCCTACTTCTTTCTTTTAACAAACAAAAATTGCATCTTTTATGGTATGCAAATGATATTTTGAAATAAGTATACCTGGTGGGATGGTCAAAATTTTATATGTTCATTGATTCACATGTGTATCATTTTTCTGTGGGATCTTTTAACCATTTTAAGGAATAGAGTACATAGATTTTAACTTTAGTCACTATGTCGTACAATAGATTTCTTGAACTTACTCCTTTTACCTTTGTGTTCTTCAACTAACACCGGCCTCTCCTAGTCTTTCTCAAATCCTCCTAACCCCCTTCTCTCTGCTTCCATGAATTCTATCTTTTTTTTATTCTGCATAAGAGAGATCACATATAAGAGAGATCATGTATTTATTTTTCTGTGCCTGGCTTATTTTACTTAATGTTCTTCAGATTCATGTGTGATGTCAAAAAGGACGGGATTTCCTTCTCTTTTTAAAGACAAATGGTATTCCAGTGTGCTTATATACTGTGTTTGCTTTGTCTATCCACTGATGGACAGATTGATCATGAACATGCAAGTGGAGACATCTCTTAGATATTTTTATTTCCTTTATGATAAAATAGTGAGATCTCTGAGTTATAGGATAGTTCTATTTTTAATTATTTTTAGGAAATGCTATACTGTTTCCCGGATTAGCATATTTTTAAGGTGCATCCTTCTGTACATTTGCTTCTGCCTGGAGGATTATTGGGGGAGGAGTTTTCTCTTTTGGGCTCCATGTAAATAAGATCTGCATGTGTTATGAATTGCATATAGCTACGCATAACAGGAACCTTCCCAAAACAGTCATCTCAAAGGAATTTTATTTTTCTTTTTATTTTATTTTATTTTATTTTTTTTATTTATTTATTTATTTTTTTTTTGCGGCACCGGGGATTGAACTCACAGCCTTGCGCCTGCCAGGGCAGGCGCTTAAGCCACTGAGCCAAACTCCCGGTCCTGGTTTTTTGAGGCAGGGTCGCACTATGTAGCTCAGGCCAGGCTTGCACTCGCGTTGTAGCCCAAGCCGGCCTCGAACTCACAACGCTCCGCCTACCTCATCCTCCCGAGTGCTGGGATTAAAGGTGTAAATGTGTTGTTTTGAGGTTGACATCCCAGGGCTGGTGTGGAGTCTTTTCTGGAGACCAGGCTCCTTCTATTTTCTGATGAGATATTCTTAACAACCTGGTCCAAAGAATATTTATTTTTAGAGACTCTTCAAAGATGTAGTTTTTTCATTAACTCATTCAGTATTTTTATAATTGGGCATATAAAATAGTGTTTGAAAGGTAGTGACTATGCCACAAATGTCCCCTTAAATGAATTGATAAATGATTGATAGATAAAATGAGATAAGATAATCTCTCCCTTGCAGGAAAAAAAGTAAAAACGCACATTTAATCATAACAAATGCAGTCTCAAAGCCTTGACCCATAGAATTTAAGAATATTCAGTTTTTCTTGCTAAAAAATATCATATTTTTGTTTACCTGATAAAATATTCATTTTTCAGTGCTAGGACTTTGATATGAAAAGTGAATTGAAAATAGAGGCAGTCTCCATATCAGAGTGAAATGTATCCCTAAAAACACATGTTATAAACTGGAATGTGCTTCTTGTGGAGACAATATTATAATTGACATTCATACTTTCTACCAAGGATTTGTCAACAAATAAATCACAGAAATGATGATTAGTATGCCATGAAAACACAAGCTACAACAATGATTTAAAGTGTAAAATTATGCCTTATGCCCTAGAAAGTGAACATGTATTTCCCAGCAAATATTTATGAAACAAGAGGTCCAAATGTACTATAAATTGTATATGTT
Source organism: Dasyprocta punctata (assembly GCA_004363535.1). NCBI lineage: Eukaryota > Metazoa > Chordata > Mammalia > Rodentia > Dasyproctidae > Dasyprocta > Dasyprocta punctata. The sequence goes on along the minus strand of RJWM01027901.1, from coordinate 9,511 downwards.
ACACACAAAACAGAGCTCTATTTTGCTATAGATAGGATTTTAAAATAACACGCTAGAATAATAATCCTTTAAAGCTTTGGATTAGATCCCATTGATCTTGTAACCTCAGGGCTTACCATAGTCTTTATCACACAGAAAAGACTCAGCAAATGTTCATGAGTTGAATAAAAATTAATCTATCCAAAGTTCATAATCCATCACATCCATCAAGTCATTTTACAGTTTTAACAATACTTTTATGTACTTAGTAGTGTAGAGAGTATATAAATTTATAGATAACCGCAGATCGTAACTACCTAGTGATGACTTGTTTTCCTAAGGACAGAAAGATATGAAGTTGTGCCAAATTGCCAACCTAGTTTTTATGACTCCAAATTTGAACTATGACTTTTTATGACTCCATATTTGAACTATGACTTTCAACTTTGAAGTGTTTCCTTGTTGTCTTTCTCTCATTGATGATTTAAGTGACCCAATTCTACACAAAGAAGTTTCATTGTTATGCATTTTCCTTTTCAATAAAGTTTTTTGGAATAGAACTGTTCAAAACTATTTTACTTACCTTATTTCTGCCTTAATGCACAATAATAAAAGAATGGAGCATGTTTGCTTTTGATAAGTAAGATGGAAATATTTTCCTAACCACATAATATTGTTAACAGAAGAAGATGACCTAACATTTATCCCTGATTCTTCTCCTTTACCAGTTATTTATATAAATAGCTACAGTTCCCTATCAGGACAAAGAAAGGAAACATTAAGCAATGGGTTTACTCCATTTGGCCCCTGTGTGTGAGCTCAGGGAAACTAGACACAAGAATTACAACCAAAGTAGCCTGTAATTTTATGAACTCCAACGTGTCTACTAAGGAAGACAATGGTATGTTCCGGAAAAGCAACTTCTGTTAGAAAAGGGTGTGTGGCAGATTTTGAAGCATGGGTTCTCTCCATACTAGAAGAGTGATCTTGGCAAATCATTGACTCTTCTCTAGGCCAGAGTTTCCTGATCTGAGAAGATGAGGATGATACATCCCTCAAATGATTGCTGTGAGGATTAAATATGTGAGAATATGTAAAATAGTAATACTAATGCTTGGGTGAAAGATAGAATTTAATGATGGTAGTAACCGATGTCATTGATTGTGTGTTTTTGAGTAATAGTGGGACTAACAGTATCCTTGTAAAAAGTGCTGAGGATTAGGAAACAAGACAAATAGGCTTGTTACTTCCATTAGTAAACTGAGTTAATAATATCTGCATGTAGACTGAATGATTCTCATACATTAAACAGTGCTCAGTCTGTTATTGGAATTCTGAAATTTACTTTTATAGCCAAAGCTGTGCCTACTACCAGATTGGAAGAAATCTTCTGTTTTGATCACATCTGTCTCTCAAACATTTGACATACTGTTGGCACAAATGTTTCGGTAATGAATGAGTAAATAAATGAATGAAATAATTAATGACATTTCCAGAAGTCTGACGTGATTAAGTCACCATTTAACTACTTAGCTTCTTAAGTAGTCACTATCGAAGTCAGCCATCTCCATTTTATTACTGAATATGTTACCTTGACAGGTAAATGGGTTTTTTTTTGTGAAATTCAGTACTCTTGGAGTTTATGAAGATACAATTGTACTGTCAATTTTATCACTGCTGATTGTTAACTTTCCAATTACTGCAATCCTAATATTCCACATCACCTCTGCTCTTTTATTTACATAAAATATAATAGGAAAAGGAGGCTATAATTTAATGTATCTAAATTTGCCATGATGGCTAGGGCATGCATGACTCTTAAGTATGAGCTAAATGTTAAAAATGTATTTCATGTGATCTTTGAAGAGGGTAATGATTTTTCTGAACAGAAAGACTTTACTTTATGTTCTATCTTTATCTTAAAGATTTTGCTACCGACCATTAATAATTCACAAAAGATTCTTAAGGAATAGTGTGTAGAGTTAGTTTGTACTGTACCCCTCTGTCTGGTTTACTGAATTTAGGAAGGATGAACGACCTGAATATAGTTTGTTTCCTTCCCAAGTTCTCAGAAAGCCTTGCAAGCTGCTTTTCTAATTTATGTTTTTAAATAATTTGGACTAAAAAAAAAAGTAAACTACTATATTAGTTTGAACTTCATGTTGCAATGTATAATCTATTTGTGTTGGCATATTTTATGAACACAGAATAATTTATGGTCTCCAAGTTTCATTTCTTTATTGACTGTTTGGAACTTGATACTTTGTCAATTTAGCAAAGGAGATAGAGAGACTATTACCTCCTTACATAGTGCTTACCCACATTATTTATTATTTATGTGGAAAATCTCTTCCCAAATTTCAGTACGTTTTTGTGCCTTGTACTGTGCCTAATAGTTAAGAGGTACTGCTTTAATTGTGCAGGAGCACATGATGTCTAGAACATTCCTATTGAGCAACCTTAGAATTGGGGCATCTGATCTGTCTATAGGACTTCAGCGTTCAAGGTATGAGAAAAAAGAAATCTTGAATCCTAATAATCTGCGAGTTGAAGATGAAAATAGTGATAAAATACTAATATTCTGGGCAATGGAAGCTATTGTTTGTAAAATTTTCATTATGTGCAAATTTTAACACATTTATCATCTCATTTAATTCTCAGACCACTCATTTTATGAATGAGGAGACTAAGGCTGACAGAAAGGAATTTGTTTAACATAATAGAGTTCCAAGTTTCCCAACTAGAGTGTCTTAACCTCGGTTTCATTTTTGATCTTTCTTTCTTTACCCCCTACAAAATTATTCTATTTGGTAATTGGTTGTCACATCAGAAGAAGCCACCCACGATACTGCAGCTCTGTGGAAAGAGAATTAAGAATTCCAGTATCTGTGGGGCCAAGTCACACTGATGTTTCCCAGAAAGTGTCATACATTGTTCTTCACCCTTAGCTCCTGTGTGCAATCCTAATTGATTCTAAATTCAAGAAAGAAAATTATATGATTGATTACTAACTTCAGACACTAGTTTGGGTATTGGCTCTGTGCAGACCTGGTGCTGTGGTGCTGTTTTATGTTTGTTTTTCTTTTTGATGGTGTTTCAATCTTCTTTTGTGATTATAGATCCTTTTGCAAATAGCACTGTATGAGTAAGATTAATTAAAATACAGGGGTAACAATGTCCCAAAACCTTACCAGGTGAACAGAACATTAGATATGTATATAAAGGCCTTCTTTATCTCTTCTGCAGAGTATACTGGCTACAGAAAGTGACATTTACACAGAAGTGCCCTGCAGGAAAAAGAAACAAGAGATAAAACAGAGCCACCACAAACATTGCAGTTCATAAACCTGAAAACGGGAAGAATGACCTTTCCAAAGGCTAGAAATGTCCTCTTCAGCCTTTATCGAACATTTTTGGTGTCAAAATTTCCTCAAGCTCTCACTTGCTGTTTTCATATATATGGGTCAGTTGAAAACTGTTGTAGACCAAACTTCAGGCCTCGAAGTTAAAGTAGCTCAAGGATTTGACTAGGAAAATATTTCCCTGTGGGAATGTGAGCTGGCCAAAGGCAACTCTGAAAATCTGTTGCCACTATGTTTTGTTTTCGTTGCTGACAGATGGAGCATTGCAGAATAATGTCTAACCATTTGAACTTTTTTTCTTTGAGAACTTCTCTTTGCTGTCATTTCATTGCTAGGTAAACCTTCCAAAAGGAGCTCATTCTTCGACAGATCAGCAACAAAAACTTTTATTTATGGTTGGCAGGACTTGGGTTCACATTTTGTGTTTTAAAAGAACTGAGGAAGTTTAGTGGTAAGAAGAGAGCCCTTAGAGAAGTGAGGGTTGTCTACAATGGAAAGATGGGCTCCTATAAGGAGGCAGGGTATTGAAGTAGTAGATGTTTGGTCTCTATTTTGATGTTCTCAGAGTCCCTTTATCATTCTGTGAAAGCTTCCTTTTTAACCAATACTTGGAAATATTTTGTTGATTCTGAAAAACTAGATTAGGATGATTGGAAAACACTGGGAAGCAGACATTGAGTCAACAAAAGGAGAAAATTTTTACAAATCCAGTTTCTCAAATATGGTTTGTGAGAAACTACCTAGAAATATTTAGGGGCCGTATGAACATTATTGGTGTGGAGTCTGGTAGGAGTCCATGCATGGATTGTTTTAGGATGCCGTCCAAGTGTCTTTTCAGTGAATAATCATGGAACATAAATAAGCCTCAAATTTTCACAGGTGAGCTGCCAAATTTAAAGAGTATTTAACACAGATTTTCATGGATGTGTATACCAATTGCTGTAGGGTCCCTTCTGGGTCAAGTAGGAAATGTAGCCTTGGTTGAACAGTTCATGAGGGACATGTGGCAGATGGGAGAAATAACAACAGAATGGGTCCAAGTAAATGTGTGTGAGAACTTCATGTTTTGAGAAAAGACTGACTGAAACAGAAAACGTGTCCAAAAAAGTCAGTGCTAGATGGTGAAGGAATGAATGGAGGGTAATGCAAGAGTTAATGGACTGAGGATATGATTGAACTAAATATTTTCTGATTTTGTTCTTGGTGCTTTGGACCCTTTGTCTAGGTGGGCAGCAGTATTCTAAGTGTTTGAAACCTGTAACATAAAGAAATCCACAGCTATTTTTCAACACCAAATCCTCTCTTTCAACCTTGAGTAGCTCTCTGACTAAGTGAGTCTTGGTTTGGTGATCAGGCTTGCACTTACCTTCCAAGGAATATGTTCATGGAATCAGAGAAGCGTCTTGATCTTCTATGGATCTAGAGAGACAGGAAGAAGAAGCGAAGTATCATGCTAGGCATTGTTCACATGTGACAAGGAAGTATCACACCAGGATGGGGCGGAGGTAAGTTATAGACTACAACAGCAAAGGGAAAGTGAAAAAGCATGAGGAATTGAAAATAAAAAAATATATCTACAGTGAAAATTTTGGGAAAGAGCACTATTATTGCACTAAGGAGAACTAATGAAAGTGAATGTGAAGTACTTCTTGAAGCAGAGTTTAGGAAATCTCTGCTAGTTGATACCTTTTCTGAATACAAGAGGTTTGAGAGTTTTGATACCTCTACTGCCTTGGCCTCAGCCTAACTACATAAAATCTTGATTTATTTCTAGTCACATTGTTTGACTTCATTGTGCTACAAGTTTTCTGGTTTACTACAGTTGTTTGTTCATTTATTTTGCTCTATAACTACTGCATCTTAGCCACCCATCCTATTCAGCTCAACTTTGGACTTGTCTCATTTATGAAATATCCCCAGTTCTCCAGCCAACAGAACTCTCATTATCATGCTGAAACCAAAGTATCGCTCATACTATTTAGTTAACCCCTGTCAAAAATATCTTATATTCTTTGCATTTTTATATTACATTTGTATATTAAGCATCTGTGTATTTATCCATTAGATGATGTATAAAGTGAATAGACCTTGACTCTCAGGGTAAACTTCAGTTCAGAGAAACATCCACAACGAATGAAGGTGCATTTGAGTCATAAGACAGCATATGTCAAATATTTTGTTAAATCATAATGAACGCTCAGTTAGGACAGATTGCTAAGGGTTGGCTTATGTTAGGAGACTTGATGGAAGCAAGGAAAATGAAGTCAGCAGTTGAAGGATGTAAACTTTAGAGTCACAGTTAGTGTACAACCTTGGCAAAGGAAAACACATGATAGCAGAAATAAATGGTAGCATCCACTGAGTAAATTGTTAAAAGTTTTACATATATTGCCCCACTTAATTTTTCAACAATGATTTTGAAAAATTTTTCATTTTAAAGAGAAAAAACAGACAAATCAAGAAGCAAACAATAAAAAAACAGCAAACACAAAATGACAACAACAAAAACAGTAGCAATATCAGATTTCAAAACAAGGTGATAGGAATTTAACAATGGTTGTTATATTGCATATTGTTATCTTCAAAATAGTGGCTCAGGTTACCAGATACAGGCTTGGAAGACTGATCAAACAATATAATTTTCTTTTGAGCAGTTTCTTTCCCTTTTACTATGTCTATTGTAACTTTTGGATCTTATTTCAGTTTCTTGCACTAGTGAGACAATACAGTGTTTACACAAGCAAGTCTGGTTTATTTCACTTGTGAGTATGGTTTCTAGTTGCATCCAGTTACCTATAAAAATCTTGAGTTTGTCATTCTTTATGGCTGAGTAGTATTCAATTGTATAAAAATACCAAATCTTTTTTATCCACTCCTCGGTTGCTGGGATTTTGCGTTGTTTCCAAGATGTGGCTATTACAAATTGTGCAGGTATAAACATGGGTACACATATATTGCTATGGCATGATGTTTTCAATTCTTCTGGGAAAGTACCCAGAAGGGAAAGAGCTGGGTCAAATGGGACCTCTGATCCTAGGTTTTTGAGGACACTCCACACTGATTTCCACAGTGGTTGCAACAGTCTACACTTCCACCAACAGTGGAGAAGAGTTCTTTTTTCCCCACAGCCCCTTCAGCATTTTTTATTGGTTGATTTCTTTTTCTGGAGTGAGATGATATCTCAGTGTTGCTTTAATTTGCATTTCTCAAATGACCAATGATGAACATTTTTTCATGTATTTATTTGCCATTTGTATTTCATCTGAGAACTGTGTATTCATCTCAGATGTTCATTTTTGGATTGGATCTTTGAATTTGGGGAGACTGATTTTTTTCAGTTCTTTATACATTCTAGATAAAAGTCCCTTGTCTGAGAGACAGCTGGCAAAAATCTTTTCCCAACCCACGGGTTTTCTTTTTACACTGTTGGTGATTTTTTTTTGATATGCAAAAATTTTTAATAAGATGAGATTCCGGTTGTTGATTTTTTGAAGTACTGCCTGTGCAGTTTGGTTTTTGTTCAACAATGAATTTACAGTTTTCTGTTTTATTGATGTATAACTGATGAATCACATTGCATGAATTTAGATTATATGATAAATTTTGATATACATTATATAATGATTATTATAATCAAGTTAATTAACATATCCATAACCTCACATGGGGTATGTGCGCGTGAGAGAGGGAGCGGGAAGGAGAGACAGACAGACAGACAGACAAGAGATTACTTAAGTTCTACTGTCAGCAAGTTTCAAGAACCAATATATTGTGATTAACTATCAACATCATACTGACAACTGGGCCTCCAAAATGTATTTTCACAACCATGTTTGTACCCTTTTACCAATATCTCCTCATTTTCCCTGACTTTGACTGTTGATAACTGTTGTTCCACTCTTTCTGTGAGTTCTACTTTTAAATTTTTACTATGGTTTAGATCTAAATATCACCCAAATTTTTCATGTTTCTGAAAGTTGATTAGGTCATGGGTGCTACACTTACCAGTGGATTCATCTGTTGATGTCGAATAACTGAATGTGTTGTTAGGAGTTGGGGCCTGGTTTGAGTTGAGTTACTGAGAAAATGACCTGGAAGGGTGCTGTACATTCTTTGCCTGGTTCTTTCATTCTCTTCTGCTTCCTGGTTGCCATGTTTTTCCTCTACCATGCCTTCTGCCATTCTGTTTCTACCTTGGAGCCACCAACCATGTACTGAAACTGTGAGCCAAAGTAAACCTCTTTTTTAAATTGTGGGTGTCAGTTATTTTGTCCAATAATGGGAAAGTGACTAAGACAATGTATACCTGAGAGCATACAATATTTGTCTTTGTATGTCTGGTTCATTTCACTTAGAATATTGTCCCCCAGGTTCATTGATATCATTATAAGTGGCAGGAGGTTTTTTTTTGTTGTTGTTGTTAAAGATAATGGAGAAAAAAGAGGAATCAAAATATATCATGTACAGGTAGAAATTCCCTATGATGAATGTGGTCATTGTGTATATATAAATTCTACCAATAAACTTAATTTAACAATAAGTTTGTTATATCACTTAAAAAACAAATAAAGACTGAAATGTATTTCACGGTGTGTGCTGTGTCCTGTGTGTATGTAGAAATGTACACCACATTTTCTTTAATCATTTGTCAGCAGACACTAATACTGTTTAAATGATTGTTTGGCTATTGTGAATACTATTGCAATGAACAGGAGAGGGAACATATATGTTGACATACTGATTTTCTCTGAATACATACCCAGAAGTGTGAGTGCTGGACTATTTGGTAGTTCTATTTTACATTTTTTTTTTTTTAGGAAACTCTACGCTTTTTCATAGTGATTCCATTCCCATCAACAATGTGTAAAAGTTCTCTTTCCTCCACATCTTCAAGGACACTTACTATTTTTAAAATTTTGATAATGGCTATTGTGAAAGGAATAAGTGACTTTTCACTGTGGTTGTGATTTGCATTTTCCTTATAACTGAAAGTGTTGAGAATGTTTCATATAATTATTGAACATGGTATATTTTCTATAAAAAGGCCTTTGTCCATTTTTAAACTGGATTACTTGATTTTTGATATTCAGTTGTGTGAATTCTTAACCTATTGTGGATACTGACTCTTAACTGGGTGTACGATCTGCATGTATTTCCTCCCATTCCATAGAATACCTTTTGATTATGTTGATTGTTCTCTTTTTTAAAATATATTTCTTATTTTTTATTGAGCTATCATGGTAGTACATGTACAATTTTTAAGTGGAAAGTGCAATGAACTTTTACAAATGTAGGTCCTTAAGACCTCACCTCTCAGATCAAAATACAAAAATTCTAGAACCCCCAAACCTTCTTCTTGTCCCTTTTGAACACTGTTCTCTTCCCCTGACAAATAATCATTATTTTGCATGATATCACCATAGGTTAATTTTACCTCTACTAACAGTTGATGCAAATGGAAACATATATATATATATATATATATATATATATATATATATATATGATTTGTGAATGTTCACCATTATTTGTTTATGCTGCTATTCACTTTTGTTTACTACACATATCTGTGTGGTTAAAAAAAGCCAAGATAATTTTTAACTCTCTCAGTTTATTATTATTGCTTACTTTATACACTAGGAAGACAATGCAATATTTACAATGTGAGTCTGATTTATTTCACTTAGGAATGTAGTCTCAAGTTGCTTCCATTTACCTATAAAAAGCTCAAGATTATCCTTTTTGTAGCTGAGTAATATTCCATTGTATAAAAATGCTACATATTTTTTATCCATTCTGTGGTTGATAGGCATTTTGGTTGTTTCCAAGATTTAGCTATTACAAATTGTGCTGCTATAAACATGGGTGCACATATATTGCTGAGACATGACATTTTTTATTTTTCTGGGAAAATACCCAGGATTGTTTTCTTTGCTATGCAGAGATATTTTAAGTTTGATGTGGTTGCACCTTGTTACTTTTGCTTTTGTTACTGGTACTTTTTCTGTCGTATCAAAAAAATAAAAATAAAAAACATTGCCAAGCGCAAGTTATGGAACTTTGCCCCTGTGTGTTCTTGCAATAGTTTCACAGTTTCTAGTCTTGTGTTTACATCATGAATCCATTTGTGCTGATTTTGGAGTATGTTGTAAGACAAGGATGCAATTTCA